>CAUYLG010042469.1:0-17414 GCA_963573385.1 Cacajao melanocephalus
TGTGGAGAGATAGCATGGGGAGAAATGCCAGATATAGGTGATGGGAGGAAGGCAGCAAATCACACTGCCACGTGTGTACCTATGCAACAATCTTGCATGTTCTTCACATGTACCCCAAAACCTAAAATGCAATTAAAAAAACACTACAGGAAGGGGAAAAAAATACAGAAAATTTCTCCCTTTTATAAAACCTAACCTCCTCTTTCTTCTTTGGAGAGCACACTTTCACTTGTACTGAAGGCTGTGCCTTCCCAACGTGCAGGTTGTGTTTTTAACAGAAAATCTCTTTTTCCCTCCACAGATCTCCTGGTCTTTTGTTAACTATATTTATTTTGTCATTCACCAGCTCTTCCTACCAAGTTATCTTCATCTATTTTTCTGAATTATATGGTAAGTTTCCCTTTTCCTTCTTGCCAAATCTTTATCACAGATTTAAATATATTTCTTTCCTGAAAAGTTTATGTGTATATATATAACATAGGCTGGATAAAATGAAGAATTAAAGTTTATCACAAAACTTTACATAGTCGTTCATTAAAACTGAGACCAACCAAGTTATGAGCTTTTGGGAGCAAAACTTTTCCCTACCAATTCACTGAGTGCTATGGCAGCTGTAAGACGAGCACGTGGCTCCTGTGTACTCAGAAGTTCCCACTCTAGTGGAGAGCACGAGACTCATGAGCAGGACACGATGACAAATGACACTAGTTAGTCAGCGATAAGGGAGGGTAGTTAGAGACCAATGAGATTTCACTGCTGTAAAGTAAAAGTAATTGATTTCTTTAACAGAATCTAATGTATAAATGTTAAATGCAGGGAAATCTGAAACTCTTTATTTTATTGTGATAATTACATTTACAATTTCACCATTTGGATGTTACCTATCAGAGATCACTAGGTAAAAGTCAGGGCCAGCCAATTTGCCCAAATAAAATATTTGCAGAGATGGAGAAATTATATAAGTTAATTGTAAGAAATATGTACTAAGGTATTATAATCGCAACTTAACAAAATAATTCTGAGCAGTACACAGTAATGTGGGATCTGGGGTTGGGAGATCACAGCACTTTTAGTAAAATTTTAAAAATTAAAGCTGACCATTTCACATTCGATCTTATTTCAGGAAATCGTCTGCATGTGCCACAGCTACCTTCTGAATTAACTGGCTTCATACCTGTGGTATATTTTCAGAAATATGAGTCTAAAAAAGACTGGTATTTACCCACTGCTTCTTCTTGGTCTGGGAAATCAGTTGCTTGTGCTGTGTTGCCAGCTTCTTGATTTCTTCTACGAATTCCTCCTTACACTTTTCCTTTACTTGCTTACATTTTCTGTCCATCTCACCCTGCATGTTGGCTATAGCTTTATTTACAGCCTGTCTCTTTTCCTCTTCCATTTCAGAACGCAGCTGGAATGAAAAGAAACCCCACAGTAGATCAGTGTACAACTTACACAGACCATCTACACCGAAACAAAAACTTAACACATAGGTAAGTTTTTAAGTGTTAAGTTCTTAAACAAAAACTTAAAATGCTATAAAACTTGAAATGCTATAAAAGATATTGGTTTCATTATATTCCTCTTTTTAAAAGCTGCTACTGGGTTGATGCATGAGTAAAAGGAGCCTAACCATGACAAGAGGGCCAGCTGCAGCAGGGCGCCCGCCGCAGCCACAAGCATTACCTTCTCCAGGGCTTCTCGGACAACACGCTCTGTCTCCCGCTTGTGGTCCGACTTCATCCGGTCTTTGAAGTCATTGAAGATCTTTGTGTATTTGTCATGGCACATGCTCTGACACACGCCATCGTTGGTGGTCTGGGTGCTCCGATGCAGCATTCTTGGTGAAGAGGCACTTAACTTCTTGGTCTGAGTTGACACGGAGACTTTTTCGATTGGCTGAGGCATCGTGGGTATTTCCTGGCTAGAACTTACTGCTTCCGTTTCAGGCTCTGGTTCCTAAAAGGCAAGAAAAGAGTTTAGATGCAAAACAAAGCAATATAATTCACTAGTTCAAGAACTACTCTATTAGGATAAAAATACAGTGATATACATAAACAGCCACACAGTAAACTGCTGTTAAAAAAACGTGGTTATTAGGATGGTAGATTTTATGTATATTTTGCCACAATTAAAAATAAACCACTCTCCCCCAAACTAATCAGTGAATGAAAAGAACATGCAATTAACAGCTACAATGATTATAATTTTATTATATACTGATACTATAAGTTTTGTTTTTAAAATAGACTAAACACAAACATTTATAGAATATAAAAATTATTGTCAATTTACAATCACTTCATTGGACTAGATTCATTAACAAATTTTCTAAAACCCTGAACCACTTCTCACTGAATATGTGTTTGAAATGTGCCCAGATTTACAGTTTTAAAACATGCAGGGTTTACAAGGCTGAGCTCAACCACAGTCTTCCTTCAAGTTTTTAAATGTTGGTATAATTGACATATTGGATAAATGTGCTGTTTTTAAATAATGCAATGAAAACAGTATCAGAGTTCCCAGGAAATATATCAGCAGCAATGTGCACTTCCCACTTAGCCAAGCTTTGGTCAGTGGTTGCTTAATTAAGATGGAGACCTGGAGTATGTATGCTATTCCAGGGAAGTCACAAGACGGGTTTCAACTTGATGGATATTATTTGATCGACAGCAACTGAATTTCACATATATCCACCAAGAGTGACTGACTTGAACATACTTTGAAAATATTTGTTTCATTTGCCACCTGGATACTGCAAGGTGGGCAACTTACTTCCTTTTTGGGCTCCACACTTTGATTACGTCGTCCTTTCTTTGCTCTTGGTTCTTGAGTGACCTTTAGCTGTGGGCATTATAAAAGTAATATATTATTCCAGACACTAGGAAATACTTCTCTACTGTAAACACTCATAGTGGACCCACAGGTAAGAACTGAATAAATTTCTACCTTTTGCATCCTTCCATCCACTCAGTTACCACTGACTTAATTACTATTCTGGTAACTGCAGGCTTGAAAGAGCTAGTGCACCTTCAGAGATGAGCAGTTGTCCTTAACTCTCTTCTCACCGGCAGGGTCAAGGTCATGGTTAAATCTATGTATTCATTTGAATTGGTTTTGGTTTACTTG
Source organism: Cacajao melanocephalus (assembly GCA_963573385.1). Classification (NCBI taxonomy): domain Eukaryota; kingdom Metazoa; phylum Chordata; class Mammalia; order Primates; family Pitheciidae; genus Cacajao; species Cacajao melanocephalus. Next base: position 3,127 of record CAUYLG010042469.1, read on the forward strand.
TGCAGAGCACTTTACAAATGTAAAAAAGGGAAGGAAAATGTCAAAATCTGTTCATTACAGTGAGGAGTGTACACTAAGATTTCCACACTTAAAAGTAATAACTAATATGCACCTCCTTCCTGAGACACACTCACCTGCTCATTACTGGTGGAGGAGATACTGGATTCTGCCTCTTCCTCACCTCGGTCCTCATTCTTAGATTTCCAGAATCTCCCTTCTCGTAGGAAACGCTGATGCAGCTCCAGCTCATCACAGGCCTTTTTCCAACCCATACTGCGCTTCACGTGCAGCCGATGAACGTTGACTGTGATATCTTGAATGTTTTCAGAAGGAATCCAAGCCCTAGGAAAAGCACGTAAGGATATAGTGAGAAACATCCCAAATGGCAGGAAAGATGGTAAGAGTGCTTCAGTGGGTTTCGCCTGCCATAAAGTGTGACCTGTGGCAGCACCCGCCTATTAGCTTGGTGCAAAAGTCATTGCGGTTCCTGCCATTACTTTTAATTGCAAAAACCACAATTACTTAGGCTTAGTCATGGCTTGAATAAGCAAACTGTTACCAAGCAGAAAATAAATGAGATTTGTTTTTCACAGTTGACAAAGAAAAGTTCTCAGAATTGGAGTGATTCACAAATGCCTCGTAATTGTTCACAGTGTAATCAGCTTAGCTTGTCATAGTTCATATCTGCATTCTTCATGAGTCCTTTTAGTTATTTGTTGTTCTGAATACTGTAAACAGAACCCATCTAGCTATTTGCAGTTAGCACTGAAGAATCACATGAAAATGCCCAGAAATTTTCACAAGATAACATACATATATTCATGTAAAATAAGAACTAAAAATATTACCGAGTAAGTCATATTTATATCATGGCTCTACTCATTAGAGAAACCAGATTGACAAACAGAGCCATTTATTACTTAGCAACAATGTACTTAGCTGTGAACAGAAGTGCCTCTAAATTATGTGTAATACATATCTAAAACTAGAAAATGAAAACTATATTTGGTTCTAGAGGAAAGAATGCTAAAAATTCAAGAACATTTTCCTGGGCATTGGTCTCTTTTTGGATTTAAACTAATATCCATCCCAAATGTTGTATTCAACGGATGTTTACTGTGTACCAGTGGAAGGCACTACAAAGAATGGAGAAGTGAATGGGGTCTGTGTGATCTTGAGTTTCACTGCCTCATTTGACAGCTGCAAGAACGCTGCCCACAGGGGTTACGGTAAACGATTAATTAGTGGTTAGAATCCAACAAGGTCTTAAATCTTCTGATTATTAGGATGGCACTTCATACGCTGCCTCTGCCTTTGAGGGACTTACAGTTTTGTCAGAAAGAACTAAGGAATAATTATAATGCAATGCAGCAGGTAGTAAAGGTACTCTAGGGTGCTATGGAGAAGAGGAGGTTTTCATTTGGTTGTGAGTGGTCACGACATTTTATTTGGCCTTGGTCTTGAAAGGTAAGTAAGATTTAAACAGCAGACAATATGACTAGAAAGATTCCAGGCAGAGGGAACATTACAGATGAGATAGTCAACGACATGGATGTATGAGTCACAGACACTTTCTACAGCAGAGTACAAGTTGCAATACTGTACTATAAACACACACGTTTATGCTTTTTAGTTTTCTGTTAAAGATTTTTTTCCTGCTATAAATATATTTATCACAGTTTTCATCTGTGGCCTGTAATTATAGAGCTCCAGAAATACTGGGCCTATGACCATTTTGAAGAAATCACTTACAGAATCATGGCCACGTGTGCCTCAGGCATAAATAAAGATTTCTACTTGTTTGTACAATTCAAGCTTTATAATCTAGAAGTACATTTTAAATACACAGTAATCTGTATCATTAGATGGTAACAATAGCTAAAATTGTTACTGTTAACATTATATCAACTGTCTCATCTGGCCTTAAGTACTTTGTTAAAAACCGTATCAAAGTAAACTGAACTTCGAAAAATTAAACTCTAATCCAGAGTACAAATGAAATTATGCTTGTGGAGAGTTTCTTGCCATTAGATTTTGAATTAATATATCTACTGTTCCAGTCAACAGCTATTTAAGTTGCTATTATGTAGTAGAAATTCAATAAACATGGTTTGCTCACTTTTTAAAGTAGTTTGCTTTTGAAAATTCTGTTACAAGCAGTGCTGACTACCTGGAATGAACTTGTCATCTATAGGAGTATTTTCCTTACTTAAATTATTTATCTTAAATAAAACAGATTCACATTTGTTCTTTAAAAAGCATCAACACAGTTCATAATGTACTTCTATTCTCTTTTAATCAACTCCAGTACTATAGAATATCAGATTTCAGTTAAAAAAATTATCACAGGGTATACTCTCTGATCTACAAAAAAACAAACACCCCACAATTTAAGGTAAGTCTAAATAAAAAGAGGAATAGTCTAATTTGGCTCTGTCTATACGTCTGTCAATGCTTTCACTACATACGCAGACTAAAATGGTTCAGTGATCTGATGTCAACAAACCCAAAGTGCTCTACCTCTTTTTTTTTTTTTTTTTTTTTTTGCCTGTACTTGGTTTCCTGGCCTGGGCCATGCCATCCACCAGCTACTTGCAGCAAAAAGATTCAGCTACTTCTCTTTGGCAGGCAAAATCTTGCAAATCTTACAAAAACCTCAATAAAGCAGCTCTCACATGTTAACACATCAGCTCTTTTCCTGGAGATTTACAATGTACTCATTGTTTAGGAAGGAGCAGCATATTCTATTTGCATGTATAGAAGGGACTGGTACAAAACCATTAAGTTTTTTTTTTCCCTCCCACTTACATGTAATGATATGACAAACTAGCAAAAGAATAATTATTAGCCAAAACTTGCAACCAGTGGCTCATCAACCAGAACCTTTTGGTGCATATGATGCTTAAATAATTAAAAATTCATGATTATAATTTTATCAGTTTTTAAAAATAAATCCAACATTCTAATATGGTAGATTATAAAGTATATCCTAACCAATCATTCACTCCAAATATCTTATTGTTCACATTATATCCAGGAAAAAGATTAGTGATTTTTTTTCAACCTCTTATTTTCTAAAATAAAGTCCTTAGAGTCCTATCTGTCTAGAATTATATAGGTAAAATCTTGCAGGACCTAAGAAGCTTGAGGGAAAAAAATACCTCTGGAAATATAATCTGATGTTTTAATTCTCTCTTCAGGTGACAGATTACTCTAAGGACTGCAGTAGATTAGCCCAAATATTCTTTAAAAATTGGAAGGAAATCACTCCTCAGCAATTGCATAGCATTTCACAGGTTTAAATAAAATATTGGTTGGCTGCTTGTTTGTTATTTTCATCTCTTATTCCTTCCTGTCTCCATTGTTAAGCACAATTATTGTCATAAAAGAGGTTTTTAATACCCATTTTTAGACTGCATTCTAGCCTGGGCAATATAACAAGAATCCTGTTCTCTCTCCCTCTTTCTCTTCCTCTTTCTTTCTCTCTTACATTCTTTTTTTTCTGTCTTTCACTCTCACTTTCTTTCCTCTCTTTTTCTTTCTTTCAAAAAAAAAAAAAATTAATGTGGAAAAGTCTCAAGGTAGTTCTATTCCGAAAATGTAGCAAAATAGAGCACTTGAAAGCTTTCTGTTACAAAACACTTGGATAAGCGTTATAAAATATATCAAAAAATATTTCTAATGCATACATGAGCCTCTAATAAATTAAGGAAAATTCAAATACAGAAATAGGAGCCAGGTGTGGTGGCTCACACCTTTAATCCCAGCGACTCAGGGGACTGAGACAGGAAGATCACTTGAGGCCAGGATTGGGGATTGGCCCAAGCAACTTAGCAAAACCTCATCTCCCAATTTTTTAAATTACTCAGGCATGATGGCATGTGCCTGTAGTTTCAACTATTTGGGAGGCTGAGGCAGGAGGATCACTGGAGCCCAGGAGGTTAAGGCTGCAGTGAGCTTTGATCGCCTCACTGCATGCCAGCCTGGGTGACAGAATAGGACCCTCCTCTAAATTAAAATAAAATAATAGAAATAAAAAAAGATAACAATGAGCAGAGTGAACAAGTGGCAATGGTTCTCTGCTGTGAAGACATTTTTATTGATCTCAGGAACCGAGCAGCTTGGATATTAACGCCCCATGGAGACTGCAGAGAAGGCTTTGGACTTCTGCAAGGCACAGAGTTGAAACAGAGACTCTTGCATGAAGCTATAACATTTTATTTTTTTTTCTATGTGTTTGAAGTTTTCCACAATAAAAAGCTGTTTTTCAATAAGAAATGGGCACCAAAAGTGAACCCTAATGTAAAGTATAGATTTTGAGTGATGATGATGTATTGATGTAGGTTCATCAATTGTAAGAAATGTAGCACTCTCTGTGAATGGCAGGGATGGGTGCTGATAGTGAAGAAGTCTGTGCATATATGGGGGCCAGGGTTATGTGGAAACTCTGTACCTTTTGCTCAATTTTGCCGTGAACGTAAAGTTGATCTAAAAATATGAAGTCTATTGAACAGAAAGAGAAAAAAAGAAATAAAGTTCTAGGGTTCCCAGCAGAAGCAGATGCAAAATCTCTCCAGAAGACAGATATAGACAGTACAGAATTCCCACAAATATGATATATTCACAACCATGAAATCATGTATATGAACAAGCAAGCCGCATGAAAATCAACACACGCAACAACCAGTAAAATTAGAGCTTCAGAACTTACAAAATCTAAGTACTTATGAAAGTATAGAAAAGAAATGTTTCATATTATTAAAAAATAAATCAAATCATAAGGAAGAAACTATTGGGTTTTTAAGGGAATAAAAGCATATTTTAAAGGAAATGACTGAAACTTCCAGTAATAAAAAAACTTAGTGAGGGAAAAAAACCAAAATCAATCAATCAATCAAAAACCAACAATAATGAGGCCGGGCATGGTGACTCACACCCATAATCCCAGCATTTTGGAAGGCCAGGGTAAGAGGGTCACTAGAACCCAGGAGTTTGAGACCAGCCTGGGCAACATAGTGAGGCCCCATCTCTCTAACAAAAAAAAAAAAAAAACTAATTAGCTGGCATGATGGCATATACCTATAGTCCCAGCTACTCAGGAGGCTGAGGTGGGAGGATTTCTTGAGCCACAGGAGGTTGAGGCTGCAGTAAGCCAAGGTCATGCCATTGCATTCAGCCCAGGTGGCAGAGCAAGACCTTGTCTCTAAATAAATAAATATAAAATAAAATAAACTGTAATGAGTTAAATAGCAAATTAGACACAGCCAAACAGATAATTTTTACACCTCAGAAATGAAAGATCTCTAGTTTATCTGGAAAATAGCACAGGGAAAAAGAGATATAGAATGCAGAAAGGAAAAATAGCAGTAAAATTTTTATGTATTGCTGAGGGGAGCAGGACTTTGTACAACCAATTTTGTCGTTGTTGTTGTTGTTGTTGCTGTTGTTGTTGTGACAGTCTCACTCTGCTGCCCAGGCTGGAGTACAATGGCATGATCTCGGCTCACTGCAACCTCCACTTCCTGGGTTCAAGCGATTCTCCTGCCTCAGCCTCCTGAGTAGCTGGGGTTACAGGTGGCTATCACAACGCCTAGCTAAGTTTTGTATTTTTAGTAGAGATGGGGTTTCGCCATGTGGCCAGGCTGGTCTCAAACTCCTGATTTCAGGTGATCCACCTGCCTCAGCCTCCCAAAGTGCTGGGATTACAGGCGTGGGCCACTGCACCCGGCCAGTACAACCAATTTGAAGAATACATTGGCAAAATCTAGTCAGGTTGAAGTTGCACACACTCTACTACTACATTTTCTTTTTAAATGTGACTGTAGATTCTAGGGATGCCACATGGATCTCAGCCCCCAGGAACCAGACACTAATAACCTTTCAAAAAAATTGTTCTCGCTAAAGGGAGCTGCCTCATTTACAGACAAATTTTTTTCTGTGGGCATCTTATATCTAGGGGACACAAAGGCCAAGTTTCCTTGCCCTGATTTGGAACGTGAAGGACCATCCCAGCTCCAGAGCTGAGGCTTCTTTTGTAACTACACCACAGTTTAATTTCTCCTCCTACCAAATCCTGCTGTGCTTCAGTCTTTACAGGTATTAGTACAAAGAGCACTGCCTAGTGAGCATCCTCCTATATATGTAAACCTCAAAATCTTCTTCCGAAGAAACCAAATCTAGGCAGTGCTTGATGTGCTTTGGCTGTGCCTCCACCCAAATCACACCTTGAATTCCCACCTGTTGTGGGAGTGACCCGGTGGGAGGAGATTGAATCATGGGGCAAGTCTTTCCCGTGTTGTTCTCATGTTAATGAATAAGTCTCATGAGATCGGAGGGTTTAAGAAGAGGAGTTCCCCTGCACAAGCTCTCTTTTTTTTGCCTGCTGCCATCCATGTAAGACGTGACTTGCTCTTCCTTGCCTTCCACCATGATTATGAGGCTTCCCCAGCCATGTGGAACTGTAAGTCTAATTAAAACTCTTTATTTTGTAAATTGCCCAGTCTCAGGTATGTCTTTATCAGCAGAGTGAAAATGGACTAATAGAATACCCTAGAGTGAAATTCATCCAAATTGTACCAAGAACCATATGCATATTAGTTACACCAATAGCAAAAGCTTGGCACAATAAAAATGGCTACCAACAGGAAAAGTAAACAAATGTTATACATTTATACAATGTTTGTATCAGTGTAAAATATTATTTAGCACCTACTTGGTGTTACCTTGAATGTATAAACCAGTGAACAAGACACAAAAACCTCTGCCTTGATGTAACTTAGAACTTAGCTCTTGGGGGTGGGGAAGGAAAAAGTATATATATAGAGAGGCAGATGATTAGATAGATAGATAGATAGAGATATGATAGAACGTTAAAAGGTTCTAAGTCCTTTGAGGACAAAAGGATAAAAATGGAGGTGATAGTTTTCAGTAGCATAGGCCTCACTAAGAAGGTAACATTGAGCAAACTTTGATGAAAGAGTTTGGTCATAAGGCTATCAAGGGAAAGAGCAGTCCGAGCAGAGGGCATATCAGGTGCAAAGGTCCTGAGGAAGGATCTTCCCTGGTACACTTGAGGAATGGTGAGGGGTCCAGAGTAGCTAGACGAGAGTAAGTGAGGGGACAAAGAGAAGCTGGGGGTGGGTGGCACTGGATCATATAAAAACTGGGCTTTTACTCTGAGTGAGGTAGGAGTGGGGTAAAGGATTTTGAACAGATGAGATGCATGATGCAAGTTAGGTTTGGAAAAAGATCATTCTGTTGTGCTGTGAGTGCACTGCAAGAGCCAATGAAATCAAGGATAGCAATTAGACTATTGCAATAACCTAGGCTAGATGCGATGGTGGTTCCAGCAAAGCTGGAAGCAGTGAAAATGCCAAGCAGTCACTGGATTCTGTACCTATAATGAAGGTAGAACCTCAGGAGTATATTAATTAAATAATTTGGGAGATTAGTAAAAAGACTTTAAGAATGACACCAAGATGGTCAACCTGATGAACTAGAAATCTGACGTTATCATTAACTGAGATGGCAAAGACCACGGGAGGCACAGGCTTAAGAAAAATAAAAAAGTCAAAAGTTGTGTGTGTGTGTGTGTGTGTGTGTGTCAGAGTCTTGCTCTGTCGCCCAGGCTGGAGTGCAGTGGTGCAATTTCAGCTCACTGCCACCTCCACCTCTGGAGTTCAAGCGCTTCTCGTGGGTTCAGCCTTCCAAGTAGCTGGGACTACAGGCTCCTGCCACCACGCCCAGCTAATTTTTGTATTTTTTAGTAAAGACAGGGTTTCACCATGTTGGCCATGCTGGTCTTGAACTCCTGACCTCAGATGATCCACCCGCCTCAGCCTCCCAAAGTGCTGGGATTACAGGTGTGAGCCACTGCACCTGGCCCAAAAGTTTGACTTTGAACATGGTAAATTTGAGATGCCTGTTACACAATTAAGGATATGCATCTAAGATGCAATTGGATATAGTAGCCTGAAGTTCAGGGGGAAGTCTGGGCTAAAGGTATAAATTAAAGTTTCATCAGTATGTGGAAGGCATTTATTTTAACGTCATGAGGCTGGATGAGCTCATCAGGGTCATTAGTTTAGATAAAGAAGAGCAAAGGAGTACAAAGACTGAGCCCTTAAGACAAATATATACGGGTGTGTGTGTGTATGTGTGTGTCTTTTTCATAATTGTACTTCCATTGCCTAGAACATTAAGTGCCTACTTAGTAGGCACTTAACAAATTAGTAAATGAAAAAATGAATCAATGAATATCAAACTTCTGCATACATTTTTATTTGAAGAAAATGCTTTGATCACTTCTTTAGGTTTGCAAACCACTGTATACGCTGACATACACTTCAGTGTATATTGTGAGCAATTCTGGATTTATTTGAAGTGTATGGTTTAATACAATTTTATTCACATATTAGAACTACTTAGAAGAAAAGTATGTTGAAAAAAATATTATTCCATGGGATAAAAGAACCAGATCAAAATAAAAAATAAGTGATGTTGCCCAATGTCACAGAGTTCAAGAACTAAAAATCGTTCCCTTGAATCAGATAAATGGAAGTTTATAATAATCTCAGCAAGAAATATCTCCAATTAAACAAATGAGAATTCCTAAGAGCAAACTAAAATTGGGAGAATCTTGGCTGTGACTTTAAAGAGAAAAATGAGTTCATGGCTAAGTAGGACAAAGATCACAAATATACACTGATGCAAACGAACTCAGAGAGAGGAAGAGGCCATTGCCAGAGGAGAGGGAATAATTCACGCAGTTATTTGTTGTTGATGTGAGAGGGGACGGGTTCAGGTGCTATTTGCTTTAGATGAGAGAAGGAAATAATAAATTATAAATGCAGGATCAGGTGCATTTCTTTAAAGAGAGGATCAAGAACCCAGGATATAGTTTCTCTATGATGCAGGAAGTATCTCATGCAAATCAGAAGGTGAGAGTAGAAGAGATTTGAAAAGAATGGTGGGTATTTTAAGCAGATTGTATAACAAATGATCCAGGCCTCTCCTGCCTGAGAGGTTGTGAGGTGTTGCTGAGGGCTTACTTGGGATCAGAGACAATGGCATCATAAAGGCACCAATTTGAACAATTTGGGGATTTTCCTCAGAAATCCTTAGCAAGATGGATATAGGAGCAGAGATGACAAACTGGCGGGATTTGTCCTCAGGATTGGGGGCTAAGCCAAGGATGGTGGAAGACCAAAGAGATGGAGAGCAGTTGAACTGATAAACCATCAGCTCTAGAAAAACAAGCAAAGATTTAGAAGGTTTTACTAACTGGGAGGGAAAAAAATGAGGTACGATGGAACGAAAATTTGCATGACGTCAAAGAACAGACAGTGGAAAATGGGATTGAAAGAGTTGGCTATTTGTGAGATTGTCGTCAGATTTCTCTCACATTTGTGATGTTGCAGTTCAGATTTTCAGTGATAAGAAAGCTCTGGACAGTGACAGAATACAGGGAGTCCTCAGTGAACCCCTTCAGCCTCAAGATCCCTTATCTCCGATACACACTGCAGACGAGGGATCTTGAGGCTGAAGGGGTTCATTATCTGCAGAGATATTTGATGAGTCATTTCGTTCCAATACCCAGATTCACATGAGTAACGGCAGTGCCAGAAGTATGGAGAAAATTGTTGCTAGGCAAGACAAGGGTGAAAGGATGAGTCAGGGATCAGGAATTGCCAAGCTATTTGGGAATGCCTACACAGAAAGAGAAGGTTGCAATATTTACATGTAGTCAAGAGTGTTAAGCATATTGGGTTATCTGGCCTCAAAGATTGGAATGAAATCTTGTGTACAATAGCTCGTTGCTAGCACATGCTGAGGTCCAAGTTTCTGTCAGAGGCCTACTGAGACCTTCCTAAGCTTCTGAATGGAATCTTTCTCAAAAGATGTCTTGTGGTTGTGGCACAGGTTCAGCGGCTGGTCTGGACAAACGGGAAAAGGGAAATTGGAGCACTTACTGTGTACCAAACAGTATACTGAGCATTTTACATAGATTATCTCATTTAATTCTGCCAAGTCTTCCCAGGAGATAACTCTTATTATCATCTCCAATTGAGAAAAAAGGAAGCTGAAGCTACTAGAATTAAGGGTCCGGGATCCAGGCTTTGAATCAGTACCTTTTTATGGGAAAGCATAATACTTTTTCCACTGTGCGATACAAGATTCATGCAATTGAGGAGGAATTGATGCCTCCCTCCCCCACATCCATGAATGGGTCCTGACTGGCTAAAGGCAACCCTCATCATCCCTTCACCTCAACCAGCGATTGGCTCCAGGATTGGCACATGAGTGCAGCTCCAGAAGCTGCTGGCAGGCACCAGGGGAGCCTGTCTTGATCCTAGAGATAACACCAGTAAGTACACTGAGATGGATGGAGAAAAAGGAGGTCTTGGCCTTTCTTGAAGTCTACATCTGTTTCTTTATGTGAGTCAATAAACTCTCTTTTGTGCTTAATCCAGTTTTGATCGGGATTCCAAAATGATTGAATACCAAAGTATGAAATGTAAGAACTTGCAAACAAACCAAGTTCTTCAGGGAATATGTAAAGAGCAAAACCCGCTTGGAGTGCACAGCCACCTCCCTCTCAGCATCTCATTCTTGGTTTCCCATCTACCTCCTCTGATAATGGCTAAAGATTCTCTAGGTGGTCCCGTTCTTGTTTCAGGAATAGGAGCATGTGCATAAAAAATCTAGCAGTCCTCTTGTTTTCACCTTTGCCAAGCTTCTTCTCCCTAGAAGTCTCAGAGTCAAACCAAGATGAATTCAAGAGTTTCTCTTTGGCCCTGAGCTGACTCCTTGGCAATAGACTCATTTCCCTCTGAAAATGTAAGCTTATCACACAGACATAGAGGTTGGTTTTTTAGAAGAAGAAGAAGAAAGACGATAATAAAACTAAACTATGGGCTGGAATATGGTGCATAAGTTAGCTTCATTTGGGGCAACGTGTGCTTAAATGTACTGTGTTCATCTTAGATTTAAAAGGGAGGAAGAAGATGAGGGAAAAAGAAATAGAAATTTCTCTAGAAGAACGTTTTTAATCTTGCATGATATTTCTTTTCAAAATCCATAAACTAAAGAAGGCTTTAAAATATTCTAAATATTTTATCACATTTTTAAATGTCTATAAATATAGAAATACTCCCACCCCAAATTTTTATTTTCAGAAAGAAGGAGATCACAAAACTGGGTCAGTATTTGTTACTGATTCTTATATTACCTGCCAGACAGCCAGAATGTGGGAGCTGCACCCTGTTTAGTTCCTAGGTTAAGACACAGAGTCAGCAAAACAAAACAAAACAAAAAAAAGACCCAGAGTCTGTCCCCTAAACTTCCTTATAGTATAATAGAGTGGAGTGATTGGGCCTAAACTACATATAACCTTTAGTAGTGCAAGACTTATGATAACAAAGACAGAATTATCTAATAGGTCAGGAGTTGCCTGGCAGATAGGAGATGGAGATTCTTTATTTATTTTTTATTCTATTTTTTTTTTTTTGAGACAGAGTCTCCCACTGTCACCTGGACTAGAGTGCAATGGTGTGATCTCGGCTCACCGCAATCTCCACCTCCTGGGTTCAAGCGATTATCCTGGCTCAGCCTCCCAAGTAGCTGGGATTACAGGCACCCACCACCACGCCTAGCTAATTTTTGTATTTTTAGTAGAGACAGGGTTTCACCATCTTAGCCAGGCTGATCTTGAACTCCTGACCACATGATCCAACAGCCTCAGCCTCCCAAAGCGTTGGGATTACAGGCGTGAGCCACCGCGCCCAGCCAATAATTCAAGGACATAAAACTTGAGCTAATATTTGAAGGAGGGGAATATGATAAGACAAACAGAAGGAAGACATCTGAGCAAGCCATCACCTTGAGAGGTCATTCCAGAGGTCCTGGAGGTGGAGGCAGAAACAGGTCTTATCACTCAGTCTTTGCAATGTCCCTCATATGTAGTGCTCTTTTTGCCTTCTTAGTCCACCACTCCTGCACACGGCATCTTTTTCTGATGTGCAGACAACCATCTGACCACCCAGAACTCTACACTGGCCCCTGGCCATATAATCCATTCAAGCAGCATCACAGAGAGTGCAGAAGAGGCATCATAAAGGTGACAAAGTGACAAGAGCCCCAAGGCTCTGACACTTAATAATATAAATATTTATGAAGGTAATAAGGAGATGTACTGATTTGGATAACAAGGTGTCCTGAAAGGAATGTCAAGACCAGCTTTCAAAAATGGGGTTCCCCAGAGCCTCCCAAAAGCCACAGAGATGTGCTCAGGCAGCAGACCCTGCTGACGACAGCCTGCATGAAATGCAGGAGCTAGGGAGCCGGCTATTTTTATCATCCTATATTGTTTATAGTTGGCAAATGCTTGATATTGTGTGAGAGTTTCCTCACAGAATTTATGAATCATTTTCCCCAGTCACAATTCTGAAACGAACATTCTCCCACACATTTGTGCCAGACAGAAATTTCATTAGAAGTTTATCCTCGGGGTGTGTGCTTTAGACCAACATTTTTTTTTTTTACAGGCTCAGATCTGAAGTCAGAACCCCGAGTTCTCTTCTCTGCCTCACCTCTTTCCAGCTTATATCAGAGCTGTATCCAATTCCCTCTCTCCCTAGGCAGCAAGAGCATTTGTCCCACTCAAAAGAGCATCAACAGACCTAGAGAAAGGAGCTCCATTTCTCTCTCATTATATATATTTCCATATGTTCAAATATCTGTAAAGACACACACACACACACACACACACACACACACACATCAATGGAAACAAACAAAAAGCAGACCTAAGTTCATTATTAAAATCCTGGCTATGAACTTCCATTTTCTTTCCTGAAAGTATTTTTGGGGGTCTTTTGAACGCTAATGAAAATTTGGTGAAATTCACAATTGAAGTATGTTTTAAGCTGCCTAAATTTTCTTTGCCTGATGGCTGGTTATATGCTTATTAAGATGTCTGTGACCCCAGATGATGAGGAAAAAGTACATTAAGTCATGTCTTGTTTTATTTAAATATTTATTGAACATTTACCATTTTCATCAAATGCCTTAGAGTATTTTCTGAGCATTTCAAATATGCAGGTTTTATCTTCTTTTTACAGATGGGATGACTCTACACAGAGTAGCTGTGATAGGCTGACTCATTCCTGTGCCAATCCCTTGACTAAAGTCCTCAAAAAAAAAAAAAAAAAAAAAAAACCAGATGGAGTTCCAGATTTTGTCTACAGAAAATAGTTCTGTTGCTACAGACAAAGCCTCAGCATTAAAAATGCCAAGCTCTCCCATTCTCTAAAACGCTATAGCATTTTTGTTTTCTGGGTTTAGGTATGACTAACACCTAACATTCAGAAAGAGACAGGACAGAAATAGGTAGAAAGGTAGATTAGTTTTAGATACAGATAGGTATGCACAGAAATATTCTTTCAAAAAACATTCTAAGTACTTTACAAATATGAACTCATTTAATTCTCATAATAATTCAATGTTATGAGATAGGAAGCATTATTAACCCCATTTTATAGATAAGAAAATGGAAAGAGAGTTGAACTGACTTGCCAAGATCACACAGGTGGAACATGGTGAAGGTATGAGTCCTGTGCTGGCCGGTGGGGGTTAGAATACACTGGTCTCAGCCACTCTCCCTTGTTGCCTTTCTGATTTATTACACATCAGAAACAGACTGAATACAAATATTTGATACCAAGGAGTTACACTTCTAGGTATTACATTATGGAAAAATTTTTGCTATTATTTAAAACCACCCATAAAGAGCAGAGAATATCTGTTGTGAGCCAAATTATGTTGGCCTCCCCAAATTCATACACTGAATTCCTAACCACCAGTACCTGAGAAAGTGACTATATTTGGAGATAAGGTCTTTAGAAAGATGACTAAATTTAAAATGTGATCATTAGGCTGAGTGCTAATCCAATATGACTGGTGTCCTTATAAGAAGAGGAGACTGGTCAGGTGTGGTAGATGACATCTGTAATTCCAGTATTTTGGGAGGCCAAGAAGAGAAGATCACTTGAGGCCAGGAATTCAAGGATGCAGTCAGCTATGATTGTTCCACTGCACTCTAGTCTGGGCAACAGAGTGAGACCCCATTTCTGAAAAAGAAATAAAGGAAAAGAAGGGAGAAGAAGGGAGAAGGGGAAGGGAAGGGGAAGGGAAGGGGAAGGGAAGGGGAAGGGAAGGGGAAGGGAAGGGGAAGGGAAGGGGAAGGGAAGGGGAAGGGAAGGGGAAGGGAAGGGGAGGGGAGGGAAGGG
>CAUYLG010042471.1:0-13637 GCA_963573385.1 Cacajao melanocephalus
GATGCAGGCAGAGTCATAGGAGTGTGGAGAAGATGCAGGCAGAGTCATAGGAGTGTGGAGAAGATGCGCGCAGAGTTATAGGAGTGTGGACAAGATGCAGGCAGAGTTATAGGAGTGTGGACAAGATGCAGGCAGAGTCATAGGAGTGTGGAGAAGATGCAGGCAGAGTCATAGGAGTGTGGACAAGATGCAGGCAGAGTCATAGGAGTGTGGAGAAGATGCACGCAGAGTTATAGGAGTGTGGACAAGATGCAGGCAGAGTTATAGGAGTGTGGACAAGATGCGCGCAGAGTTATAGGAGTGTGGAGAAGATGCGCTCAGAGTTACAGAAATGTGGAAGAAGTAGCATCTTTGACATTCACCCAAGGAGAGACTTTATGCAAAGAGATTGGGAGCCAGAAATTAGGGGCATCTGAGAGCAGAGTGGAGAGGAGAGGAACACAAAGAGAAAGGCAACAGGCAAGGCAGAACTGCGGGGCCTGATGAACCGGTTGATACATAAGTGTTAAGTCAGCTCTTGGTATCCTAAGGCACCTCTAAAGTGATGGAGGGCCCTGGTCCAGGTCTGGCTGGATCAAACAAGGACCAGGTGATGGCAGGGTCATTGTTCCCCATCCTGAGGGCTTGGTTGCATGCCACAGTCTCCAGAAATGCTTCTAAGGTCCAAGAGTAATTACAAGAGTGGGGAGGAAAATTAGGAAAAATAAGGGCTCCCCATGGCACTTGCATCAGAAAACTCTTACAACAGAGATAAGAAGCTATCAAAGTACATAAAATTGCATCAATGAAATCCATCCACAAAAGGTTAAAGAATCCCACTAGTTCAATGGGAAAAACGTTTCTGTTTCAACAGGTAATGAAAACTGAAAATAAGTGCCATTGAAGGCACGCTTCTTAAAAGCTTAAATCTAGCTCATGCTAACTTAATAAATCCTGTTGTAAATGTCCCACTGTAAGGAGAGTTTAAAGAATAACAATAGGGACGTATAAAAGACGAGAAAAAACTCTGGTAAGTAGTTCAAGGAACCAGGAGTTTCTTACTTGGATGATTGTTTGTCTGGACCAAAGAGAAAGAGTTAGAGAATAAAAATTTATCTTTGGAATTAAAAAGAAAAGAAAAGGAAATCCATATTTATAATAGTTTCTTATATTTCATATTTTTCAGAGAAATATAACAAGTAGTTCATTTGAGCATTATGACTCCACATAGATCAATCTGCCAATTTTACAAATGAGGAAACTAGCCAGCTCACAATGGAATCCAAACTAGTATGCAAGTTTCCAGATCTCTCCCTCATCTGAGACCTTGTTGACACAGGAATCTCTGAAGAACTAAAGCAAAATGTGATGCCTAAGGCATCTGTTCTCAAGGGAGAAGGAGAGGGCAATCGTCAGTAAAAGAACACAGCAGGATCCAGCACCACTGTGAAGCTAAGCGTCAGTCTACGTGTCCAGGAAATCAGAAGGGGCCAAAGGGAACCGAAGTTGCTGGTCTATTTCAATTAAATGGAGCATTCTCTATTTCATTTCGGCTGTCGTCACGGGAAAGAACAAACACTGGTGTGTGGCTGGTGGACGTTTGGGATCTCTTAGCTGAGATATGCGGAGGCTGATGGCATGTGGACAGCTAGAAGTGAATGGGTGCTGGTAAGTAATAAAAGGGTGGGACTGAAATAAAAAGGATATAAGCCATTGATTATCCTCCAACTTGGTGATTGTATAAAGCCATCTGTGGCTGGGCACAGTGGCTCATGCCTGTAATCCTAGCACTTTGGGAGGTGGAGGTGGAAGGATCACTTGAGGCAAGGGGTAGGTCAAGGCTAGAGTGAGCTATGATCGCACCACTGCACTCCAGCCTGGGTGACAGAACAAGACCCCATCTCTTAAACAAACAAACATAAAACACCGTTTGCAAGGCTGAAGCAGTAGACAACTCATCAGTCATTTAAAAACATTTCATAGCTGCTAGCGTCTCACATTGAGACTAAATTTTTTCTTCTTCTTCCTGGTATCCCCATCAGCTCCCACTGGCTGGGGACAGGCCCAGGAGCCTCATGGCACTCTGGGCCCTGAGCAGTGGGCAGCATCTCACCCATTTGTCAAGGTGGGATGTCTGGGGTCTTGAGGCCTCAAGAACAGTGGAGTTTTCCTGGGGCTTCACTGCGGGCAGCTCTGACTGTGCCTCCTGCAGGCAGGTGGCCTGGGGAGGCTGGCAGGGGTGTCTGCTGCCACCATCTCAGCCTGGGAGGTGCTGCAGTGGATGTCAGCAGGGGTGCAGCGCTCCTCCCTACATCAGCCTTTAGCAAGTACAAATCCTTTGTTTGAGCAACACAAAATAGACTCGCGGTCAAAAGTAACTTTCCTAAGGAAAGATTGAGAAATAGAGAAAGCCTTGGCAGTGTTGACATGTGCTATTCTCACTGTCGTGCGTCAGAAGCGGGTTTTTACATTTCACATTTTGAGTGGTCTGCATCTCAAGAGTTAGCCAGCAAGATGGAGAGGCTGCGAGATTTGGGGTTCCCGGCAAAAACTGTGCAGCCACACGGCAGGGACTGACACCAGCTGTGGCCATTTGCTATCCGTGGAACCTCAGGGAAATGACTCAGTCTCTCTGAGCTTCCATTTCCCCATGGGTAAAACAGAGGTAATAATAGCAACCTCCTCTTCCTCAAATGAGTCAAGTCACAGTAAGTGACTTAATATTTGAAAACAAGACAGTATCTGATATAAAGTAAGTGATACAGTATGTTATTTTTTAAAATTGGGTTTCTGTCATTCAGAATCCGTCCTCACAGAGGAAGCTACCTACCTTCATTCTAAGAATGAGGTTCTCAAGTCACCCATAAAAGACCATGTGCCCTGTATCCTAACTAAACCGATACCAAACTTCAGGCTGCTCCCAGGTTATTTCCATGCAATTCAATGGTTCCTCCTTCTTGCTCAGAGTCCTCGTGAACACTTCTCCACCAGAAGTCTCATCCAGCCATGATGAAGACTTAGGGAAAGGGGCTTGTAAAGTCTTGAGCATCTTCAGGAAGTGGGGACAAGAAGCCCCACTCACAGCAGAGAGGCCACTTTCTCCTACAAAGAGTTCAAAGGTCAGGCCCCATGTGCCGAGATTGCCTTGCAAATGGAAGAGAAGATCCGCTCTTTAAGGGCAGAGACCGGGCAGGGAGCATGATAGAAAAGTACCCTGTGGCCGCTGGCATGAGCCTGGAGGGACGAGGAGGGGCAGGGCTGGAAGCAGGCCAGGAGTCGTCAGGAGAGGTGACAGCAGCTGCCTGCTCAGTAGCTGCTTGTTTCTTTCGCTTCTTGTTCTCCCGCCCACACCAAAAATTCTGTGCTGTGTTTGTCCTGGCCCAACCTCCATTTCAGATTTGGAGCAATGAACGAACCTGAACTCTGGGCTCTAATCAAATCACACGGAATTGTGTGTTTCACTAGGCAGTGCCAAAAAATAAACAAAAAAAATGTAGAAGGGGCCCTGCCATCTGTCAAAATAAGAAACAAAAGAGACAAACTGTGTACACTCACATTTTGGGAAAATCTGATCCCTGAGACCTTGAGCACACTAAATAGAGGCCATTACACCGGCACCCACTTTTCCACCTTCACGAGTCAGAGGGCGTGTCTGCACTTTACCTCAGACCTGGGACTGCAGCCCCAAAACCTAAACTCTGTGGGGCAGACGGATGCTCATTGGTTGGTTTTCTCACTGGAAAAGAGCCATTGTCTTCTCTGAGATAACACGGACTCTGAGGTTACATAAAGGTTTTGCTTTTCTCTCCATAAACCTAACATAGGTGTGCCCCCTTCAGCAGGCTTATTGCTGGAGCCATTGTGGAGGCCACTCAGTGGGGTTCCTGTTTCAGAGGAATGAGGCACTGCAGGACACTGGAAGGGATGTTGACAGCGGGGTTTGTTTCTCTATGGTACTTTTGAGTGGTCTAGACCTGTGCTGTTTATACTGTAACCATTAGTCACATGTGACTATTTACATTCAATTCAATTCGGTAACATCAAAACTTCAGCTTTTTAGCCACGTGAGCTACATTCCAAGTGAGCAATTAGCTGCACGTGGCCAGGGGCTCCTGTACTGGACACCATGATATAGACCATCTCCACCGTCACAGCAAGTTTAACTGGGCAATGCTGACTGAACCCCTTTGAGACTTAAGTGGTTCACTGGTCAGATGTGGGTAACAGCATTCGGCCTGCTTGAAGGGCTGGGTTTGGACCAGACGCCGCCTTCACAAGATTATCTCTATTAAGAGCAGGATCCGCAGTGCTTTGAACCTCCATCTGTAATGGCTACTCTGTATGTTTTAACTCACATAATCCTCACCATCACACAAAGGAAAAAGTGGTATCAATCCCCATTTTTACAGACGAAGAAATGGAGGCCTGGAGGAGCTACACAGTTTGCTCAGACACAGCCAATAAATGCCCGAGCAGGGGTTTTGATCAAGATCACCCTACCGTCATAGCTCCAGACGGATTCCAAGTCCCCTCAGCTCTGAGAGCTCTGCTACAGAGGCACACTGGGACGGAATTTAACTCCGACTGTGATTTTTGGAGATGTGAAAACTCTCACCTCAGCTGCTATGAGTGACTAGAATGGGGTTGTAAGATCTGCTCATTCCTGTTTTCTACTCTAGACTCTATTTATTTGTTAATTGTGTTATGAAAGTATTAGGGAATGTATATTTTAACAAAAGAGTGATAAGGATTCTATTTGTGTGTGTGTGTGTTTATAGGATAAAGTATATACAAAACCCTCTTATAATGGGAAAAGGGTGTATATATGTAAAATATAAGCAATGCTAAATGTAAAAGAACAAATTGGGGGAAATGAATATCACTGGACAGACAAAAGATTTTATCCTGAATATATTAAAAGCTCATAATGTCAAAAGGAACAATGCTAAAACTAATAGTACACAGGTAACAGGAAGAGGGGCAGAGACTTGGGGGACCCCCTCAGGGGCTGGAAAAGTCCCAGACCTTGAGGTGGGTGGCAGTTATATGGGTGTACACACAGGCAGAAAGACACGGAGCTACACACTGAAGTTCAGTGCCCTTTATGTGAGGTATGTGATATTTCAATAAAAATGCCAAAAATCATACCAATTGAAATGTAAACTCAAGTTATTCACTATTAGCTAAATATGTATCTCTTTCTTCACCATAAAATGAATGTAAGAGGACTGAAGCAAGTTAGAAATATAACAGCTGAGCTATTTTGATAGATTCTGTGAAATTGCTCTCCCAAGGGACCCTAGACTCCCTGCACTGTAAGTAATGATGGAAGCATCAAACAGCATCCCTGCTTCTTGCCAGTCCCAGCAAAGCGGTCGGCAGTCTATCCTTTCCCACCTGGCATGGAGTTCTGGGCAGGCACCAATGTCTTCCAGTACTTTTTAGTTACAAGAATGGTCTCATTTCAACAGTCAAAATGTCTAGTCCAGTATATTCAAAACCTCAGTCCAGCCTCCCTCTGGCCCTGGTGTGAGCTGCTTCCAGCCCGGTGGCCCGCACAGGAGGCCCTTTCTGCTCTCTCCACCACCTCCCCACTAGCTGGCTACTGCTTCCGCTCCCACAGCTCGGGTCCAGGGGAAAGCAATAGTTTGGTGTGATAGTGTAATGCAGGGGGAGCCCGGCCCTGGATCTCTCTAGATATGGTAGGTGGGAATTGGCCAGCTTTTCCTGTATGGGGCACTTTGGTGAGATTTTGGAGACCTCTCTGTGGGAGACTTAGGGCCAGCTCCCCTGACTCTGGCAATGTCTGTCCTCCTGTGAGTCACTTTCAACTCCCCCAGGCCCTGGGCTGCCAGTGGTCCGCCTCACCCAGCCTCTGTCTACGCATCAGCCCTCTAGGCGGTCCTCTTGGGCAGGATGCAGGGCCATCCAGATCGGACTCCCCATGGATCCACCTGGTTCACTGAAATACATATGAATGCATCTCACTCCTAGCACATCCACCACTCTTCATTTTGCCCAGCGAGCACCTTTCAGGGGAGAGGCTAGCTGGGTGGGTTCCTCGAAGCGTTTCTCATGTGGCTCGAAGTGAAAAGGAAGCATCTCCCCGCCTTCCCCATGGTGGTAGGAACTTAACACAGACAACTCTCTCTGGAAATCACTCTCTCCTTGACCTCTTCTGCCTCAACTTCCCATAGGTGGGTGACCACAATTGCCAGCAGTATTGATTTCACGAGCTCCTAGCTGGTCTTGTGTGGGTGACCTAGCCACTCACTTAAGGCCATACAGGCTGTTGCTACCTATTTTACCTGCCCCTGTGCCTTTGGTCCTCTGCCTGAAAGTCAGAAAATATCAGAAGAATTTGATTTAATAGCCGGCCACACATGTAATTTTGTTAAGTCCAGTGGCTGTTAGTGGGCCTTTTCCCAGTGGCTTTTCCCAATGGCTGGAAGCCCCTTGAAGTCAAAGCTTGCATGGACCTTGTTCACTCCCACGCCTACCCCAATGTCTGGAACATTCTGGTGTCCAATTCTTATTAGTGAATGAATCAAGGAGGTGAGAAAACAGAAAAAGGAGTAGCAGTATTCCTCTGCAAACTCCTTTGGGGAGGAGATTTTTATGTACGTAGGTCATTTTTGTCTGATCTCATGCTCTAAAAACATTCCCCTAAGCCTACAATTAAGAAAATATGTGACTGTTTCATTCGCGGCCACTTGTCATTCAAACGGTACTCGGAGCCTGATGGAGCCCATGGTAACCTGCAGACCCAGCTGCAGCTCTTTTACCAGTGTCACTCACGGTCTGTGAAATTCCTCCAATAAATGGACACAACGTCTCTTCAGAACTGGTCAATAAGATAATTGAGAAAAAACAAAATTGCTAAAGATCATACATGAAAGGTCTTCAACAGAGACTTGTGCATAGATCTGACATGTCTATAGCCAGCCCCCATTCATCTGTCTGTGCACAAAAGACAAAAGCAATCACGGGAGCATTTGGTTAATAGCACTACAGGTTTGACACCTGCAGGGACCTGGGAATTGTGTAAATGATATGTAAGGCCTCCCAGCAGGAGATGCTCAAGAAGTGTGTAGACATCTAACGAAAACACTTCCTTTACTTAGACTGTCTAAACACACAGCCCGGATTTCTGATCAATTAGTGGTTCTAGTTTCTGTCTGGGCTGACTTTGGAAACTTTAAAGGCTAGAAAACGACCTCCAGGAAAGAATGAACAATGGAAACATTAAAATAGAAACTCAATTTCACAAGTGTTAACTGGGCATCTGCCATGTGGTCAGCATTGCAGAACTATGTGAAAGGAGATACAAGGATGAATGAGACAAGCAAGGAGCTTACAGACTGGTTGTAGGGTGATGAAAAGTGCATCTCTCCTGTCCGCAGCCGAAAGGAATTTCATCGCACACATCAATATCATGCTTTATGCTTAATTCAACATTACCGTTAACTTCATCACATCCTTGGGAGAGGTAAAGCAGAGATGGTTGTTCTCATTTTCAGAAGAGGAAACTAACACCCGAAGAGGCCGAGAGACCAGCTTGGGGCCCCACAGGAGCTACAGTGGCAGAGCTGGAGAAAGAACACTGGTCCCCTGACTCTGGGCTGCTGCTCCCTCTGCTGATCTATAGACAAGGCACATGGCAGAAACCCAGCTTGGGCCTGTGGCTTCACTTTCAACTGAAAAGGCAACAAATGACTGAGAACGTGTAACAAAATGAGGAGCAATAGGCCAGAAAGTATTCACATCTGAAGATTTTTAGAACCCTCTAAAAATGGAACATCATAAGCCTCCCCAAATATTAACTAAAGAAAAAACTAGAAGGCTCTAGGAGAAGAAATGCTCTCCTAACACTACATGGGGGTAGAGTTAGGAGGTGGTATCCTGGGGCACTCTTATTTCTCTGGAGAACCAACCCCTACCCCCACAGTTCTGCAACTTTTTATTTCTCCTGAATAAAGGTCAGGGTAGTATCTGCCCATATTAGTTACCTTGATGAAAAATGATAAATAAATACATGATGTCTAATTCTCTGTGGTAGCCTTGATTGTCTAGATTATCTGTGGGTAAATCTACATCTTGGTTGATGTAGAGCTACAGCTTTTCTGTTTCTAGAAATCAAAGTGGCCTCTCTGGGTAGTTTACCATGTGAGAAAAAATGTAATTGTTACCATGCTTGGCTGTAGTTTTGAGATGAGTTCAACTTGCGACTCATTTTTTAAAAGCTACTGATTCAAAATAATCAGGTTGCCACGATACTGCTATATTCTTCCTGAAATGGACTCAACTAGTACAAAGTGAATCAGATAATTATGATGTGAAAACCAAAGACAATAAGGGTGGGTTGACAGTCGGATTATAGCATAGGTTTTCAGACCAGCAGTCCCAACTATAGCTAGATGCTGCCTTAGGAGAGTAAAGACCTGCAGATAAACTTGGATAAAGATACCAAGATGGGCTGTTACTCTTTTGGGGGGGGTTGTAGTGGGACAGAGTTTTGCTCTTGTTGCCCAGGCTGGAGTGCGATGGCGTGGTCTTGGCTCCCTGCAACCTCCATCTCCCAGGTTTAAGCAATTCTCCTGCCTCAGCCTCCTGAATAGCTGGGATTACAGGTGCCTGCCACCATGTTCAGCTACTTTTTGTATTTTTAGTAGAGACGGGGTTTTCCCATGTTGACCAGGCTGGTCTTAACTCCTGACCTCAGGTGATCTGTCCAGCTCGGCCTCCCAAAGTGCTGGATTACAGGCGTGAGCCACCGCTTCCAGCCCTACTTTCTTTAAGCACCATAACAAGCCCTACTTTCTTTAAGCTTGCTTAGGCTCCATAAAGCCAGGGCCACCTTCACGTGTTCTGAATGAAATGGCTCAGGCTAGGCCCACAGTTGGTGAGAGGAAACACACAATGAGGCCCCAGGACTGTGAGCTGATAGCTCTGTCTATCTGAACCATTTACCAATCCATTACCAAGAGCCTGCCTTGACTTGCTCAGACCGCCCATTGTGGAGGCCAAATGATTTCCAGGCAGCCATAAGTGAGTCAGTAAAACGAAGAAAGGGAATCTGGACACTCAAGCCAGCAAAAAAGAAAAAAAAATGCCCTGAAGCATTTCCCAGTAAGTGGACATTTCACAGAAATGTCCTGCATGTGGTCATGTGCTCATACAGAGAGGATGAGGAAGGTGACAGGAGATGCACATGACAAGGTTACACCAGGACATGGATAACCTACCATAGATCCCAGAGGCCCACTCACACACGCAAGGGAGGTAAGGAAAGACTTCGTGGGAAGACTTCCTTGGGCACATTAGTGAATGAAATAGCCAGGGTCTATATTTTCCACAATGGTAAGGTTGGAAGAGAAGACTGGATCCCTGAGCTGTTTATATCACTCACCTCTGCCCCTGCTGGAGGGAGAGTCTGAGGAGCTAGGATCCCTCTAACTGGAATTGCAGATGGACACGCTGGCTCATGTATAAGCACAGCTGCAGTCACTCAGGTCGTGAAGCGTCTGAAATGCCTAAACAATTCAGCTGCCAAATCAGGTGGCAAACCTTACTGTATAACTCTTTATTGTAAACAAGGACTTTCGTACCTGAATCTCTCCCCATCTAGGAATTTTCTTTACCAAAAATAAAAAACACTCAGCATACTGTCATTTGCTTTGGGGTATTTTTGTAGCAACTGTAAAAATTATATGTGAATTGGGAGGGATTCCTATTCAAGATAATTAGAAAAAGAGGGCCCTGGGGATGGAGAAAAGGGAAGTCAGGTGGATAGGGAAGCAAGGCTGGAGGGCTTTGGGGAGAAGATTTGGAAGGGAAGAGGGGAGCTGAGACCAGGTGAGAGGACCAGCTCAGCCTTGTCTATGGAAGCTACTTTGCGTCTTAGAAGCCACTGTGGGCCTCAGGAATTAAATGTCCAGATTCTTGAGTAAAAAAATCAGAGAAGAATAAGATGGACCATCAGACAGTGGAAAAGTTGTAAATGCTAAAATTCATGATAGTGTTTTATCTGCAGTGAGGCAAAATGGATTTACCAGCAGCTCACTGAGATTACAGGGAAAAGAGACCAGACATTTCTCATGCACTAAGATGGTTCTTGGGATTTGACTCATATAGGATTAAAAAACTTTTTTTATTTATTTAAGATGTGTAAGATGGAATTTTTACATTCTTTAGTATGCTATCTTTATTACTTTATTTTAATTAATATTTAAGAGTTTTTATGGGCTTACTTGTGATGAGGCTTAAATTCCTCTTTTCCTAATTAGTAAATTCTTACCACAGGGATTTCAGGAGCCTGCCCTCATGATGACCCTGTTGAATAGACTGTCATTACCAAGGACCACACAGCAGACACACGACGGCCTCTTGAGAACATATAGGCAAAAACTGCAATTACTTTTGCATCAACCTAGTAATAAAGACCTGGGAATACCTTCTCTTTTTCTGTTATAACACATAAGTCTCATTAGTGGACTGACAATTTCATTATACTTCTTTTAATATATGCTGCACATGCTCTGCTCTGAGCCATGCAGGGCCCCATTCTCTCTCTCAAACACTCCTTGCCAGGTGCCAGGCAGGCGCGTGTCCAGGTGGGACTGCCTGGCGTGTGGCAGTGGGTAAGAAAAGCACTATGCATGCATCACACCAGGGGGACAAAGTGGCACCTGATTTGTTTTGCAAAAGGAGAAAAAATTCTACAAACTTGCACTGAAAACACATAAACAGGTCACAATTGGGTGTCCTGTCAGTGTAACACAATTTAAAAACAGCATTGGGAACCAATACATCAAAGAGCATGAGGCAAAATATCTCTAGAATCAGGCCCAGAAAGCACTCCCTGACCAGATCCCAGAGTGTTATTGACCTCCAGGGGACACCTGCTGTCTGCCTCTGGGGGCAGTGTGGGGTTTGCCTTTAGCTGAGTAGGGGGCAGGGGTGCCTATAGCTGGCAGCCTCTCAAGCATAGCTCCACTTACAGAGAAGACCCTGTGAAAGGTGCTCCCAGGGTAGGTGGCACAGTACAGTGCCTTGCTATGGCTCAGATGCCCATGGGCAAGGGCTGTTTCCTCAGAAGAGGTAGGGACAGGGGAGCCCAGTTTCACTGCGTCATGTCATTTGCAGACCTGAAACAGTGGATGTTGGCAAGACAAGTGTGTCTGCTTTGATCTGTATGCCTAGCCTATTTCTTCCCTTCCTAAGTTCCAGTGTCAAGGTTTCAAACTTAATTCCAAAGAATCGGGAGGTGTCTTACATGTGTCACGACTTAAAAAGGTGATTTAAAAAAAAATCCCTGCAAGTAATCGATGAGGGCCCTGACTTACCTGTGCATGCTTTGAGACCCAGTGACGGAGAACATTCAGCACTCGATTGGTGGCCGTTCTCCGTATAATAAACTCTTTATCACATGTTCTCTCCGTGTTGTTAAAGCCTTAGGAGGAAAAGAAACACACATGGGTTGCAGTTAAAGCCACTCCCCAGGGACCCGGAAAAGGTCATATATTTTAGGACACTGGTTAACAAAACTCACAGACTACACTTCCTGGCAGAGAGGTGCAAGTGCTTCAGACGGCTGTGAATTCTGCTCACCTATTACACTCTCAGCAGTGAGGCCCCCTGTGCAGTTACAGGTGCAATTAAATGAATAATGCACACATATTTCTTAAAGGCCACTGATTAAAGCTAAAGCTGCTCTCCTGACACTTCCATTTATGTCTGTCTTGCAGTCTTGCTCTATAACACAAAGCCAAGAAGGATTTTTTTCTTCCTTTTCTTTTTTTTTTACTGCCACGTTTTACACACAATCACGAAGGAATTTTAACCAAGTATTTGAGTCGGCACTAATTTATCCTTTGCCTCAAAGTAACTGCACAATCGATTAACACTTTCGGTATCTGTAGATGGACGAGCCCGTATCTTGGCTCATGGATGATTCAAATACTTTGCATCCCTATACTGAGAAGCAGTATAGCATCACCGCTAAGAATGTGTATTTAAAAAAATATTACAAGAGTAGATTTTCACCACACACACACATGCAAATAGTAAATATGCGAGGTGATAGATTTGTTAGTTTGGTTTGATCATTCCATGACATAAACATGTATCAAAGCATCACATTGTACTCCATAAGAATATAATATCTACAATTATTATTTGTCAATTAAAAAGGAAATTTTTTAAAACCCCATGGATTCTACGACCTGACTGCCTGCTCTCAAATCACTGTTCTCCCACCCTGGCAAGTTAGGTCGTCTCTCTGGTTTCCCACATTCCTCAAAAGACAGTAATCATACCTACCTCATAGAGGTTTTGTGGGATTCAGACTTTTAATACATGTTAAACATTTGTAATGGCACCTAGCACAGCAGTGAGACTGCAATGAATGTTAGCTATGATTACAATTCAATCTTGTTCAGTGCCTTTGAGTCTTCTCTGTGCTGGCTGATGTCTCTATCTTGGCTACCTTTTCATTATCAATAAACCATTTTAATATTTTTCCACCGACACCTTGTTTTAAAAGATTCTGCTTTCCAATCACAATGAAATCAAATTTCCTTCAAACATCCATGAAAGCCTTATATTACTTCAGTGACAAACTTCTTGAAAGAGTTGTCTATATTCACTGATTTTGTTTCCTTACTTCCTATTCTCTCTACATCCTACTCCAAGCTTTTCATCCCATCTCAGCAACAAATCAGCTCCCATCTAAAGTCATATCAATAACTTCATGTCCCTACATCCAGGGGACAGCCTATAATCTCTCCATAGGAAATCTCATCTAGGCCTACCACTTAAATGACTACCTACAAGCAAGTTAGTCATATATTTCTATCTCCAGATCTCTTCTCTGAGTTCCAGATCCATACACACAATATCCAATTGTCTCTTTCTATTTTCCTGTTATATGTTTCAAACACACCTCAAACTTGATTTTAAAAATCCATGACCTTTACACCAAACTTTGTCTTCTTCTAGTGTTCCCTATCTCAGTAAAGAAATACTACCCTCCCTCCAGTTATGTAAGCCTGAAACTTTGGAATTATTCCTGTCCTATCTTTCTGCTGTTTCCTAATAATTTTATCTGTTACATAAATCTCAAATCTGTCCCATGTCTTCCTATCTACAAAGTCAAAATGGGGGCTGAGTTACCAGCAACTCTGTCTACTGAAACAGCCTCCCAACTGGTCTCTACTCTCACTCTTGCCTCCTCAAATTTGTTTTCCTCACTGAAGTCAGAAAGATCTTTTAGGGTTCCTAGGAAGAAAATTAGGATGTATTGTTCTAGCATTTAAAGCTCTTTAGATGGCTCTTGGGATAAAGACAAAACTCCTTAACACAAACTATAAGGTCTTTGGTGATTTAGGCCTACCTCCTCTCAGCCTTTTCTGAAACCATATTTTTAAACTCTTCTTCCATGTTACCATACTTCTTTTTTTTCTTTTTTTGAAAGAAAGAAAAAGAGAGAGAAGAAAGAAAGAGTGAAAGAAAGAAGAAAAAAGAATGTAAGAGAGAAAGAAAGAGGGAGAGAGAACAGGATTCTTGTTCTATTGCCCAGGCTAGAATGCAGTCTAAAAATGGGTATTAAAAACCTCTTTTATGCCAATAATTGTGCTTAACAATGAAGACAGGAAGGA
>CAUYLG010042472.1:0-42672 GCA_963573385.1 Cacajao melanocephalus
GGAAGAAAACATGGACAATGGACTGCTTTGGTAGTGATTTTGTTTTTTCTTGATTTGTAACAAACAGCACAGCTAACCAAGAAATTATACACACGTGTGTCCACATCAAACTGGAGAGTTTGTGCCCAACAAAGGAAACAATGAACAAAATGAAAAAGCATACTAAAAATTATAAGGAAAGTTTGGGAAAACATTCAGTTGGAAAAGGGATTATTTTTGAAAAGGTACAAGCCAGTAACACTACCAGCTCACCACAAAAAAAAAGCAGAAAAATAACCAAACCAAATAACGTGAAGAGATATTTGTGCAGACAAGAAACTGATACAACGTTTACAAAAATGTGGTTACCATTACTAGATCTTATCTCACTCCAACTAGAATGAACATTACAAACAGATTAAAATATTTAAAAGCACAATTTCTGGTATCAATTTCCACAAAGGGGAACTGTTGGTGGAAATGTAAATTAGTATTACTATAAAAAATAATTGAGGGTGCTGCAAACAATAGAAAAGAAAAATACCATACCATCTAGCATTCCCACTACTGGGTATGCATTCAACCTACCTGTTCATCCACAGATAAAGGGATCAAGAAACTCTCTTATGCATACACTAGGGAATATCTTCAGCTACCAAAATGATGAAACTGTCATTTGGAGCAACCCAGATGAATCTGGAAAACATTATGTTAAACATAATGAGCTAGGCCAAGAAAGACAAACTCTAAATCCTAAGATGTTTATCTTAAAGACATAGAAAGCACAATATTGGTTACGAGAGTCTGGAAGATAAAGGGGGAATGGGGATTGGTTATGAAAGCAAAGTTATCTTAACATTAAAGGAATAAATCTGAGTGTTCTCCTCCTCAGCCTGGTGACTGGAGTTGACAATATTGTATTTTTCAAAAGAACAAGAAGGGAGGATTTTGAGTGTTCTCTCCACACAAAAATAATACCTGTATGAGGGAATAGAGATCCTAAGTATGCTGATTTGATCATTACCCAATCTACATGTATGAAAATGTACCCCTAATTATGCACCTTCACACTGTGAAAAAAGTTAACAGAAATAAATACATATTGCTAAAAAAAAAAAAAAGGGAACCACAAAAAGCAATTCATAACTAAAGAAATCCTGAGAAATACAATCAAAGTGAGGACCCACAATCCTCGATATCAAATCACACTGCTAAGCTGCAGTTATGCAGGAGATACATGGTACTTGCATAAAAACAAATACCTAGAACTGTGGACAAAAACAGGGACAACAAAACAAGATCAACGCAAATATGGACATAGTCAACTCACTTTTATAAAGACCACCACAATGTGGAAGGCAGAGTCTGCTCAATGAATACCTTTGAGAAAAATATATCTGGATGCAGAATAGAGAAACAGGACCCTTATTTTACAGGATGTATGAAAATCAACCCCCCCACCCCGGCAAAACAAAACAAAACAAAACAAAAATGAAGACCAGAACAAAAGACCATAAAACACAAAATGTGTTTAACTAAAACACAGGTTGAGCATATATTTTGGGTCACTTGAATCTCTGCTCACCTTTGCAAAGAGAAAAAGAGACAAACACCCTGGAAGAAAAACCTAATTGACGATTAAATGCTTTGTCACTAATACATATTATCTTATATGGGTGACCAAAATTACATGCATAAAATGCAACAATAAACATGGACTACATCAATTTGTAAAGTTTCTGCACAGCAAAGAAACTACTTTCCAAATAAAAAAGCATCCTATAGATTAGGCAAAAATTTCAGGCAATCATGTAATTCATGAGTTGCCATCCAGGGTGTACGAAGAAAAAAAAAACCTACAAAGCAGCAAAAGAATCTAATCTAATATTTCGCAAAGAATCTGAACAGACAATTCTGCGACATATAATCGAACAACAGATAAAAGGTCTTCAAAATTAACAATCCAACAAAGTTAACAACTGTGTGTGGTTTAATTGAAAACCACACACAGATAATCTCACACTTAATGAATATTCCTAAAAAGTTTTTTTTATAAACAGGAGGGGCCAGCCTTGGTGGTTCACACCAGCAATTCCAGAACTTTGGGAGGCCGAGGTGGCAGATCACCTGAGGTCAAGGGTTTGAGACCAGCCTGATCAGTATGGAGAAACCCCGTCTCTACTACTAATACCAAAATTAGCATGGCGCAGTGGCAGGTGCCTGTAGTCCCAGCTACTCAGGAGGCTGAGGCAGTGAAATTGGTTGAACCCAGGAGCACAGGTTGCAGTGAGGCCAGATGGCACCACTGTACTCCAGCCTGGGCAGAGCGAGATTCTGTCTCAGAAAAGAAAAAAGGGGAACACGGGTATGGTTTTGGAGAAAGGGGAACTCATATACTGTAGATGGAAATGAAAATCAGGATCCACACCACGGAAAACAGCTAAATAGCTGGAGACTCCTCAAAGAATTGACACTACAGATCTCCCCTGCTCTATCGTGCTCTAGTGAGGTCTCTTTCTAAAGGTCCTGAGACATCAAAATAACCCTAGATCTCAGCTCAGAGACCTTGGGGGCTTGGAGGGTCCCAGGTCGCGCGCTTCACCGCGGCTTCTGGGCCAAGCGCTCCTAAATGCTGGACGCGGGTCGGACACCATTCCCGGCCGGGATGCAGATGCTGCAGCTACCAGGACCCCACAACTACCGCCACACAGACTACTGGGGGCCCAGATGCCCACAAAGGAGTCAAGGCCCAAAGGCAGAGACTGGCCTGGAAGGAGCAGGGAGGCCCGGATGGTTCCCGGTGAGGTCCATGCCCCACCACTTACCGCGGAGACCTGCCTCCTGCTCCACCATCACAGGGAAGCCACCACTGCTTCTCTGAAGCTGGCTCGGACCACGCAGGTCCTCCTCGCTGGTACCCCGCAGCCGCTTCTGCTCCCGGCTCTTTCCTCTCGCCGCCGCACCTGCTCTCTGGGACCGCGCCACCGCTTCTGCTCACTCTGACGACACCGCCACTTCTGGATATGCAGCTTCTGCTGGCCCTGACTACGCCTCCGCTTCTGGACACCACCGCTTCTGCTGGCTCCAAACACGCCGCGGCTTCTACTCACTGGGACTACGCTGCCTACTCTGGCCGCTGCTTCCGCCCCCTCGGACCACACCGCAACCACTTCTGCTCACTACGACGATGACGCGGCTTCCGCGGGACCCTCGCGGGAAAGGCTGTCTGGGCTTCCATAGGGGCGCGCACGCTGGCACCGTCCCTAGCCACAGGCTGAAGCACCACCGCTTCTTAAAGGGGCCCCGATCCTGACTGGATAGAAGCAGCATCCGGTTGTGGCACAGGCTGAGCCTCTGCCCAGCCCCAGGGGTGGACGAAAGGTCCCCAATCTCTTATCCCTGGCCCTAGGGCCCCAGAGATCGCAGGAGTGGAGCCCTGTGACCCCAGGCCCAAGATCAACTCCCTTTGCCTGGGGAGCAACGAGGATCTGCCCCTGCCCTCCTCCGGACCTCAGCTTCACAATCCGCAAAGGAAGTGGCCTGGCAGGAGCTTTGCGGTCCCTCAAGCGTGGCGCCTCAGGATCCAAGGTGGGCTCCCTGGTCCCTCTGCAGAGGGGGCCCTTAGAACCACAGAAAGCTGGGGGCTGGAGGGACAGTCCAGAGGGCAGCAGGGCCTCCGCGGCCTCGCTGTCCACATCTGTCCTGTGGGAGCCCGGGGGCCTCGCTAGGGCCCAGACACCGAGACCTCACCAGGGCTGCCTGGGTCACCGGGCTCCCCAGGACGCAGGCAAGGGCCCTGGGGTCCAGTGCTGCCGCACCTCAACTCCATCCTAGGTCAGCACCCATGAGGGGCACTGCAGACTGGACCCAGGCCCGCGCCCTCCCAGGGAGAGGGACCTGCATCGCATCTGTCTCTGTGACACCCACAGGAGGGGCCGTGCTGACCTCTCCAGGAGGATCTAGGGGCGAGGCAGGGGAATCCCAGCCACCTGGCCAACATGCTGAAACCTTGTCTCTACTAAAAATACAAAAATTAGCTGTGCGTGGTGGCGCCTGCCTGTAATGCCAGCTACTGGAGGGGCTGAGGCAGGAGAACTGCTTGAACCCAAGAGGAGGAGGTTGCAGTGAGCCAAGATCATACCACCGCATTCCAGCCTGGATGACAGAGCAAGTCTGTCAAAAAAAAGGAAAGGAAAGAAAAGAGTAGGCCTCTCAGTCAGTGGACCAAGACCCTTGACACCTGTCACTCACCAGGTCTCTGAACGTGACTGGCCCTCGGTCTGCTCATCCCCTCAGAAACTGTGTCCTTGTGCATCAACTGGGTCATATAGAAGCAGAGAGTTCTTAATATGGTGGAGTACATTAGTTGCAATAATAAAAATAATCGGAAATCTATTCTTGCTTGTTAAAAATAATATTTTAGGGCCGGGTGTGGATGATCCACACCTATAATCCCAGCACTTTAGGAGGCCGAGGCAGGCAGATCAGGAGTCAGGACTTTGAGACCAGCCTGGCCAACATGATGAAACCCC
The DNA here is from genome assembly GCA_963573385.1 of Cacajao melanocephalus. Taxonomy (NCBI): domain Eukaryota; kingdom Metazoa; phylum Chordata; class Mammalia; order Primates; family Pitheciidae; genus Cacajao; species Cacajao melanocephalus. The sequence continues at coordinate 4,512 of CAUYLG010042472.1, forward strand.
TTCTCTACTAAAAATATGAAAATTAGCTGGGCATGGTGGTGTGTGCCTGTAATCCCAGCTACTCAGGAGGCTGAGGGAGGAGAATTCCTTGAACTTGGGAGGTGGAGGTTGCAGTGAGCCGAGGTCACACCCCTGCCCTACAGCCTGGGAGACAGAGTGAGATTCCTTCTCAAATAATAATAATAATAATAATTTTTTAAAAAAGCATTATTCTCCTACGTCTCTCCCAAATTACTTAGTAAAATTTAAGAGACAAATAGATACTGATTTCCAATCAGTTCAGGATAGGCTGTGCTGCTAGACATAGTGGTGTCAAGATGTGAGCTAGATTCCTGTTCCCATTAGACTAGCACGTTATCGCTTCTAATCATTGATGCTCAATAATGGCTAGAACAACAATACAGGAAAAAAAGTAAGGAAATAGAAAACTGAACACAATAAGCCAACTAGATCTAACAGGCATACATGGAACACTTCACCCAAAAACAGCAGGCAGCCACTGTGGCAAACAGCATGGCATTTCCTCACAAAATTAAAAATAGAATTACCGTATGATCCAGCAATTCCACTGCTGGGTGTATACTCAAAAAAAATTGAAAGCAGAGTCTCAAAGAGATATTTGTATACCCGTGGAAGCAACCTAACTTTTCATCAATAGATAAATGGAGAGGCAAAATGTGGTCTACACATACAGTGGAATATTATTCAGCCTTAAAAAGGAAGGAAATTCTCACCCACGCTACAGCATGGATGAAACTTGAGGATATTATGCTGCATGAAATGAGCCAGTCACAAAAAGAGAAATACCGGATGATTCCATTTATATGAGGCACTTAAAATATTCAAAATGGCCAGCCAGGTGCAGTGGCTCATGCCTATGCCATGTATTCCTAGCACTTTGGGAGGCCCAGGTGGCTGTATAACTTGAGGTCAGGAGTTTTTTTTTTTTTTGAGACAGAGTCTCGATCTAATGCCCAGGCTGGAGTGCAGTGGCATGATCTCCGTTCACTGCAGTCTCTGCCTCCCAGGCTGAAGCAATTCTTCTGCCTCAGCTTCCCGAGTAGCTGGGATTACAGGCACCCACCACCATGCCTGGCTGTTTGTTTTTTAGTAGAAACAGGGTTTCACCATGTTGGCCAGGCTGGTCTCGAACTCCTGACCACAGGTGATCCACCTGCCTTGGCCTCTCAAATCCTCCCCTGCTGGGATTACAGGTGTGAACCACTTCACCCAGCCTCTTTGGGTTTTTTTTTTTTTTTTATGGCATAACAAGTAGATAATATTTGCATTTCATGCCACCTTAAATCAAAGGACATGGACAATTTAACAAACTCCTTTACAAACTTCCCTGGATCCTCTGAAAACTGGCCAAATTTTCTTACATAAAGCCAAATTGGACACGAGAAAAGTACATATATTCTGATTTTTCTGCCATCTCTGTCAACTACCTCCTGATATGGACACAGGTTTGATCTGAGGGGCGAATATGGGTCACCACTCCTGCTGATAGTGGTTGGGCTTACTACCTTGGGCAGCCGGGGGTATAGGCTGGGACCTGTTGCATAAGTGAGAGAAGTTCTTGATGACCTTGGAGTGGAATCCTGTGCTAGAGAACTGGTGGGAACCTCCTTAGAACTGAGGAAGCTCCCAGGCATGGTTGCAGGCTTTCTAGCTGGAACAGCTAGGAAGGGGTCGTCTAGGATAACTGGGGTAGCTTTTTGGTGCCAGGGGTATCATGAACCAGACACATTCTATAGCTATCTCTTAGATCAGGATCGTGGTAGAGGGCCATAAAAGCCTGCACATAAGGAATCCTCCTCATTTTCCTTTCTTTTTACAGAATACATTTAATCATAATATAGCATTATAACACAAAGAGCCATCTTTAGGCCAAATTTGTTAGTTCACCAATTTGTATTAGATCCAAACAGTGTTGTCATTGAAAATGGGGTGTTTATCTTCTTTAAATCATCTGATTTGAATTGACTCCACTTACCTAAAAGACATCCCAGTGGCAAGTCCTATGGAATGCTCGCCGCTGTCCCTATATCTAGTAAGGATTTCTACAGGAATTTTTTAGTTAGTCTAAGTCTAGCAAAAGCTTAGTCAGTCTTTCCTTTCCAATTTTCACTTTTTGCAAAGAAAGTCTAAGTATAGGTAGCAAAGCATTACAAAAGTGACTTATGAGCTGTGAATGAGTAGCAGAATGATGAATATAAATTTTACAGAGAGCAATGAAAGCATCTTTGTTTGGGCAGCAAGAGGCTAAGCAGAAATCAACCATGGAAGGGAGAAAGGGAAAGGGCAAACAGCATTTCTCAAGGGGAGAGTCTGGAAGCCCTGATTCACCAGAGAACCTACTCAGCAATGGAGAAACCTGCCTGCAGGAGCTAAAATGGTGCCAGCCAGTCTTGTGGAACTGGGTGAAGGCTTGCTTAGGTGTCCCCAGCTTGGGTGGGCTTGGCTGTTGGAAGGGAACCAGTGTGGAGACCAGCAACCTGCCAGCTGAAGTGGCAGGTCCCACATAAGGCAGTGGTGCTGTGGACACTTGCCTGTGCTCTTGGCTCCACTGCCTGCCAGGATACATGGTGACTCCAGCCAGCCACGGTGGCTCATGTCTGTAATTCTAATATTTTGGGAGCCCAAGGGGAGTGAAACACTTGAGGTCATGAGCTCTAGACTAGCCTGGCCAACATGGTGGAACCCCATCTCTACTAAAAATACAAAAATTAGCCAGGTGTGGTGGTGGATGCCTGTAATCCCAGCTACTTGGGAGATTGAGGCAGGAGAATCACTTGAGGCAGGAAAATCTGGGAGGCAGAGGTTGCAGGTTGCAGTGAGCTAAGGTCATGCCACTGTACTCCAGACTGAGTGCCAGAATGAGACTCCATCTCAAGAAGGGAGGGGAGGGAGGGAGGGATGTTTGAAGAGACCCTTTGGTGGAAGGCAGGGAGGGAGGAAGGTGGCTTTGTGAACTTCTCCAGAGCCTCAGAAAAAGACTGGGTGGTATATTGATGAGATGATGGATTTGGAATCTGTTCTAGTACCAAAAAGCTGTGTTTCTTGTGAGCAGGCTGTTCACCTTCTCTGCAACTCTACTTTCACATCCATAAAATGTAGTAGTAAAACTTATTGTGTTGCATTGCTATGGGGCAAGATATCACGTGTGGTTAAATCACCTTGAACAGAGTGGCATGCAAAATGGATGCACATTTAATGGAAATTATATTTGCTTCAGTTCATTCTCATATGCTGCTACCGCATTGGCACCTGATGCTGTAGAATGCACAGATCAGTTCTGTCCCCATAGATACTGGAAGTTGAAGGCCAAATGCTGGTTGCAATACTGTGGCCCAAGCCAGAGAATCCATGATGGCTGATTCTTCCCCCAAAGGCAGGGGGATTTTGCTCTGTATTCTGTTCTTTCATAGCTCTCTCTTCTCCTTCTTTACACTATTCCTTCCTGGGGTTTTCAGTGTTCTTCACTTTAGGTCCTGAAGCTGCTTATATCTGGGTCAGTGGTTTCTGAGCACCTCTAGAGACAACAGAGAGATTTGTTCCATTTGAGAGAATCGATTTTTCTCATTATGTAGTTGCTGGATCAAATGGAATGTGTAGGAGCAAGTGAGGGGTGGAGGGAGGTGCAAGAGAGGAGGACCCAACTTCCTTGGGCCCAGCCCCACTAGCACTGCTCCAGTGCAGCTGCCTTCTCCTATATATCCAATCCCCAGGTGTCTCTGAGACGGTGAGTAACTCAGGATTAAGAAAAAGATTCCCTTGTCTTCCTAACACAGGTGGACAGTTGAGAGTGTGTCTCAATGGGAACATAACTGACTCTCTACTGAATTCTGAACAAGTCAATGACTCAAGTCCAGAGTTGAACTAACTAAAGATGATGTATAAAATTACCTCTTTGACAATACAGGTGGCATGTCCTGCTCAATCCTCAGAAAAGAAAAGAGGTGAGTAGTGTCCCCCAAGGATATATATACCCTAATCACTGGAAGCTGTGAATGTTACCCTCTATGGTAGAAGGTACCAAAAAAAATGTGATTAAGGGTCTAGAAAAAGTAGATTATCTTTTTTTTTTCTTTTTGGGACAGAGTCTCATTTTGTCTTTGCAGATGTGATTAAGGGTCTGGAAAAAAGCAGGTTATCTTTTTTTTTCTTTTGAGACAGAGTCTCATTTTGTCACCAGAAACCAGCTGCAGTGCAGTGGCATGAACTCGGCTCATTGCAACCTCTGCCTCCAGGGTTCAAGCAATTCTCCTGCCTCAGCCTCCCAAGTAGCTGGGACTACAGGTGTGCACCACCATGCCTGGCTATTTTTTTTTTTTAGTAGAGACGGGGTTTCACCATGTTGGCCAGGATGATCTCGATCTCTTGACCTCATGATCTGCCGGCCTCGGCCTCCCAAAGTGCTGGGATTACAGGCGTAAGCCAACACACCTGGCAGAGGTTATCTTAAATTATCTGGTTGGGCCCTAAATGTCAGTGCAAGCATCCCTAGAAGAGGAGGCTGAGAAGAATTTGACTCTGGAGAGGAGATGAAACAAGATGGTGGAAGCAGGGACTGGAACAATATGACTGGAAGATGGGGGAAAGGTTCACAAACCCAAAAATCTCAGGCAGTCACCAGAAGGTAAACAAGGTAAGAAAATGGATTCTCTCCTTAGAGATTCTAAAAGGAACTAGCCCTACCAACACCGGACTTTTAGCACAGTGAAACTGATTTTGGACTTCTGACACTCAGCACTGTAAGAGAATAAATGTGTGTATTTTTAGCCGTCTACTTTTTACTAATTTTCTATAGCAGCCATAGAGAATGAATAAATACGGGGGTTAATATCTCCACACTATCAGTTTATATCATTTGACCCTTGGGAAGTTAATCTGAATTGCAGATATCACATCCTTTTTGTTAATATTAGGACTAAGGAAACCCAGCTTGTGTGAGTTTTTTTACACTTCAAGTCCCCTGGCAATTGTCTAACATGGGATATTAAAGCTTGGGGAACAGCCAGAAAATCTTATCTGCTGATGTTACTCCAATGTCTATGCCTATATTATTATGGGATACATAATATCTAGAATTACTCTTGCATTCAAAGCAAAGTTTTCCATAGAAAGAATTTAATTTGTGCCTGTGTTGCTAAATCAAGAAATAATGCACATGAGGTGAAGCAGAGGAGAAAACCTAGCTGTTATTTTTTAGCAGAAGAAATGCATCAGCATTGTAATGCAATCTTATACATGTTAAGAATAAAAGCAAAAATAGAGGATGTACAGAAATAATAAAAATGTTTAAGTGTTTACCAAATCAGCTTTAGATTTAAAATATGCATGTGTATTTATACAAAAACAAAACATTTGAAAAAAAGAAAAAGGGATAGTAAAAGTATTAGTCCATAGACTTCCTGTGAAATTAAATGGAATACTACACATGAAGCAATTAGCAAATAAATGCACGCTAGAATTACTTCTTAATTGATGGTATTTAAAGCATATGTTGTGCTTTAACTTTTACATAAATAAGAAAATAACATTTTTGAAAAAACAGGGTTTTCACAGATGTGTGGCCTATTGAATATTTTAATTCTGTAACCATGACACTGTTTAAAGTGCTCCTCATGCTTCGTTACTTGTACCACAAAATGACAAAATTGTACCTGAATGTAAAAGAGTGCATTGCTTCTTTCATTCAAAGTCTTGGTTTGAAACAAACACTCAGCTGAAGTAAATAGTGTAGTGATTCATGGCTCTACTAGTCTCTGTTTCTTCCATGACAGTGAATAGTTCATGGACTGACAGCTGATCTATGGATGACACCTTGGGCAGCCCTGCTTTGACACAATGGATCATTCAGCCTTCATGGTTGAGATCTTAGCCCTATACACTGTCCCTGGGCTGGCCAGTGTCAACCCTGGGCCTGATTCATTTGATCACAAGGGATCACCTGTGTGCCTCAGCCTCACCCCACATCCCAGCACTAGCGGCATGAACACCAGTGTTTTGAAGGATCATTCTAGGGCTTGCTAAGTTTGTTGTGACAGTGAATAGAATTACCAACTTATACAGTTATATAAAATTAACTGTTTTCTAACTGCGGGACTTGCCAGTAGCTTTTATAGCTAATGTGCATTGTAAAACTGAAAGTGTTCCCTTTTCCAGCCTTTTCATGCCCCTTGGTGATGGAACAACCATGGACCTTTCACCGAGTAAATGGACTCCCCATGGAGTTCATGGATGGGACTGGAAAGTTCAAACCTGTTCCTGCTCTGATTATGGCCTGGGCTCAAGGGGTTTCTGCCTCTAGCCCACAGCAGGGCTCCTGGAACCCTCCTCATTTCTCCCTGATAACTCTCTCAGGGCCACCATTCTATCCTCACTAGGCTCCACATCCTTCCCAGGTGAGCAAGAACTGCATCCCAGGAACCCTTGTCCAGGAAAAACTTCCTACTTCTCAGGCATCAGGCTCAGGTAGCTGCTGGCTGCATACCTCTCTGACATGTCATTCCACTCTGAACCTTCTATCCTCTCCTCAGCAGCCTCCACCTCCTTGGTGGCCACACCCAGGGCCAGTACCTCTTCGACTCCCAACCATGCTCCTCTGCCTTGATTGCCTTTAGATTCTCAGCAGTGCACACGCTGATGTCTCCGAGATGACATCCTTATGCACAGCCTTCATGACCGCGTTTTCTGGGCTTGCACCTCTGTAGCCAAAACTGAGGAGGAAGCAAGGATGAGGGGCCTCATCAGCCAGGGACAGCAAAGATTCTGTAACAAGGAGAAGGCAAGGGACACAGCCTTTGCTGGGACTGAGAAGTCCTGAGCACCACACTCTTGCCTCCATTCTGAAAGGTCCATTTATCACACCATTAACAGCTTCTGGGCCCTAAGAGGCTGCTGCCGGGAGAGGAGTGGGAGCCAGTCTGGAAGAGGCAACCAGTCATTCACCTGCAGCCAGAATGCATAACTGCCACCCCAGACAGCCAAGGCTGGACAATGGCAGTGGGAAAGACAGTAGCCAGGAGCTCACACTGTGAGGGAGGCTGCTTGTGTTGAGACTCCAGCTCTACACTGACTGTCTATAGAGCCTGGGCAAGTTGATTAACTGCTCAGTGCCTCAGTTTCCCTAGGTTTAAAATGGAGATAGTAATTGTGCCTATCATAAATTGGTGTGAGTCTGCCAGTTCCTGGTGCATTATACTGAGAACAAGTGCCTTACACATTGAGGGTACCCAGTGAACCAGTTTACAGCCCCTCAGAGGAGAGCATCACCAGACATCTGAGCGAACCTGGAATCCTGCATTCTGCAGGTGCCTGGGGTCCTATGCTCAGGAGAAGCCACTCCCCTACCCCACTGCAGTTTACAGAACACCGCCTGGCCAGACATGCAGTTTTTTGTGCAGCTGTCATAAGGGAGGTCTGGGCCTCTCTGGGCTCTGTCCTTCCCTGGCTGGACTAGCCCAGGACACTGTCTTCTTAAGCCAGGCCCTTTTCTCCCTCCCTCCCCCAAACTCACAGCCTCCTCACCACTCTCTGCCTCAGACTCTGGACTAATCTCATCATGTCCTTTAACACTGTTTGCATCAGTAGCTGCAAGAAGCTCAGGTCACCCTCCCCTCACAGCCCTGAACACTCCCTTTCTGACCCCATCTGCTGAAACCTTTCCTCTGAGCGCTCAGGAGAACCCAGGGCAGCCTCTCCCTGGAATATTCTCTTCCTTGCTGTTTGGACTGAAACCTAACCCTCCCTGAGACCTGCTTCCCCACCCTGGTGTGATCCTCCCACCTCCTTCTCCCAAAGTGATAGGCTTACAGGTGGGAGCCGCTGTGCCCAGCCCTATTTTTAATTTTTTGAGGAATCCCCATACTGTTTTCCATGGTGGCTGTACCATTTCACGTTCCCAGGAATAGTACACAAGATTCTAATTTCCCACAACCTCACCAGCACTTGTGGTTCTTGAAATTCTTTTTTTGTGTACGGGAGAAATTTTTTGCTTAATCAAGATTCGAAATTAGTGTTCCCGGTCATCAAGTTGAAATGTTCTGTTAGTGCTGGCCTGTAGTGAAATTTTATGTGTTCTCTTTTCTTTATGACTCAAAGATTTTCTTTCTTTTCACCTTCTATTTCTCCTAGGCCCTTGTCTGTTTATTTGCATCTGTCTTTCTTCTGGTTTAATATTCATCTCTGAAATGATATTTAAATATTCATTATAACCATTCTCTAAATTCTTGCCATTCATTTTGGATTTTTAAAAAGTTTTAAGTTCAGAGATATGTGTCTGTGTGTTGTCATGTATCTTGTGTCAGTTTCTTATTTGTTTAAAGTTTATTTGGACATGATTAGGGAGTAGTTTTCATCCATTTTGTAGCCAAGTCTTTCCAGCATGCTTTACACAATTCATCCTATTTTCTTTTTTCTTATAATACACTTATAATCCTTTGCATAGGGTTTGACCTTGAAATTTCCATTATTAAACTTCCAGGCAGGTGCCCCCCTCTCTGCATCCTGCCAGCGTCCACTGTCTCCCTCTCCTGCATCCTCATTCTGCTCTGCTTGGTGTTATCTTCCCCTCCCCGTCCTGTGCCTTGCCCATTCCTCCCCCCAGCCTCCCCCAGCAACCCCCCCCCACCACAGATGCCAACATCTCATGGATTTGCCCTGAGGCCACAGCCTCCATCACTGGGGAGGCTTTGGTTTCACTACCTAGGTCCTGGTTGCCCCCCCTGTTTTTATAGAGAATTCAGGAGAAATCAAAATCAAAACCTTTCTCACCCTGAACACCTTGTCAGAAGTTCTTGCTTTCAAAAGGCTGTGCCACTCCCCTGGGAAGCCTGGGGCTTAGGTTATTAGGCTTTGGGATTGCCTGGGCTCCTGGGCCTGCAGCAGAACCTTTTCCTCTGGGTTTCCTGGGCTAGGATGGTTGTGGGCCCAGTGCCATTGCCTGAGGCTGCATGCAGAAAGCACTGGACATTTGGAAGCTGGTAAGGGCCACTAAGTCTTGCTCACCACTGCCATTCAGTTGTGATTTATCTATGAATGCTGGCTCCTTAAAAGACAGAATCCGTGTGTGTGTGTTCATCATGATAAGTACCACAGGATCGGTGCTTTAAACAACAGAAACCTACTCCTCAAAGTCCTGGAGGCTGGAAGTTCGAGATCAAGGCATGGGCATGGTTGTTCCTTCTCAGGCCTCTCTCTCTCCCTGGCTTGTAGATGGTTATCCTCTCCCTGTGTTCTCATAGGGTCTTTCCTTTTCTTCTGCACCTGTCTCGGTCCTAATCTCTTCTTCTTCAAGACAGGGTTTTGCTCTGTCACCCAGGCATGACCATAGCTCACTGCAGGGCTCAAGTGATCCTCCCACCTCAGCCTCCCAAGTAGCTGGGACTATAGGCATAGTACCAGGCTATATTGCTGAGGCTGGTCTTGAATTCCTGGGCACAAGTGATCCTCCTACCTCAGCCTTCTGAGTAGCTGTGACTACAGGTACACAATATCACATCTGACTAATTTTTTTTTGGTAGAAATGGGATCTCACTATGTTGTCCAGGCTAGTCTCAGACTCCTGGGCTCAAGCGATACTCCCACTTTGGCCTCCCAAAGCACTGGGATTACAGGACTAATCTCTTCTTCTTATAAGAGCACCCGCCATTACTTCTGCTGTCTGTTGCCAAGGCGTGGACCTGGTGGGCTGTAGGGATGACATTACTGCTATTGTCCTCACCCTCTGTCCTTGGGGTTGAGATGTCAGGACTCAGCTCTCCAGAGATGGAGGCTATTGTAACCTACTTAGCCTACTGGACAGTGAGGAGATCATAGTCCTGTGCAACTCACAAACTGCCTGGTGCAGCAGGAAGACCACCAATGTAAGGGCAGACCTGTCACATGGAAGGTAGCCACCCTTTCCCAAGCCTGACGCTGACCCCAGGTCACTGGAGCTGGGAGGGGAGGGGGTTCGAGGCCTAGCACCCAATTAGTCCCAGACCCTGTTTAAGCAGAATCCTGGGGAATCCCTGCCACTGCGGCAGATCCATGGCTCTGGAACTGATTTGGAAGTGTCGAGAATGGAGGAGCATTGTCCCTTTACATGATGTGGAAGCAGGGAAGGGAGGTGCCAGATAGGGTATAGTCCCTGACTAAGTCTCCACACCCTGGACCTAGGTGAGGACAGGTGTTTCCTGCCCAAATGTTACATTTTCCAAGACCACCCTGGCCTGCCATGCCCCCATCCTGTGCCTATAAAAACCTGAGACTCTAGCAAGGCAGAGACAGAAGAGGCTGGATGTTGAGAGGAACACACAAGTGGCTGGATGGCAAGAGGGATGTGCTGACATGGACAGGCACCGGCATGCCACACTGACTGCAGAATGACATAGAGTTTGGCTGGGGCAGTCGGAGGAGTGCCTGAGCCATGGAGTGGCCCAATTCCAGGGAAAAACCATCTCTCTTCTGGCTCCCACATCTGCTGAGAGCTACTTCCACTCAATAAAACCTTGCACCCAGGCTGGGTGCAGTGGCTCATGCCTGTAATCCCAGCACTTTAGGAGGCCAAGGCGGGTGGATCATGAGGTCAGGAGTTCAAGACCATCCTGGCCAACATGGTGAAACAATGTCTCTACTAAAAATACAAAAATTAGTCTGGCATGTTGGCACACATGTGTAATCCTGTCTACTCTGGAGGCTGAGGCAGGAGAATTGCTTGAGCCCAGGAACTGGAGGTTGCAATAAGCTGAGATCATGCTGCTACACACTAGCCTGAGCAACAAAACAAGACTCTGTCTCAAAAACCTTGCACCCATTCTCCAAGCCCATGTCTGATCCAGTTCTTCCAGTACACCAAGGCAAGATCCTGGGATACAGAAAGCCCTCTATCCTTGAGACAATATAGAGGGTCTAATTGAGCTGGTCAACATAAGCCACCTATAGACAGGATAACTAAAAGAGCACCCTGTACACATGCCCACTGGGGCTTCAAAAGCTGTAAACATTTACCCCTAGACACTGGGGTTGGTGGTGCTGACGATGGTGCCTCTTGCAGGTATTGTCCATTGGACGGCATGGGAAGCGGTTGCTGATTTGAGGATTTGGAGCACCGTTTGTGCAATGTTAGTGGACAGTCAAAGGGCAGGAGAACTTCTGAGGTGTAAAAACGCCCACTAGGAAGTCACATTTAAGTACTTGGCAACACAGGGGGGTTGTTATACCTGCAGTTAAGAAAAAACGCAATCTTATTCAGTATTCAAAAGCAATCATAGCCAAAATTGAAGGAAACACCAGAACCAGTTACAAAGACAGAGAACATCTTGCTCTTTTAACAGCAGGCAAATGATTGAAAAGGTTGCTTTTCTTTTCTTTTCTTTTTTTCTTTCCTTTTCTCTTCTTTCTCTCCCTCCCCCCCACTCCTTTTTTTTTTTTTTTTTTTTTTTTGAGATGGAGTTTTGCTCTTGTTGCCCAGGCTGGAGTGCAATGTCACGATCTCTGCTCACTGCAACTTCTCACCTGTGTTCAAGCAATTCTGAATTAGCCTCCTGAGTAGCTAGGGGTTACAGACATGCACCACCATGCCCAGTTAATTTTGTATTTTTAGTAGAGACAGGTGTTTCTCCATGTTGATGAGGCTGGTCTCGAACTCCTGACCACAGGTGATTGGCTCACGTCAGCCTTCTAAAGTGCTGGCATTACAGGTGTGAGCCACCTTGCCAAGCCTTGAAAAGGTTGATTTTCATTGCCTGGGAGAATTCTGTCACTGGATCTTTGGAATTCTTAATTCTCAGAATCCTTTCCGGGGGCCACCTCAAGATGAATGGGAACCATGGCACTTCCAGCATGATGTCCAGCTTAGATTCTATTACAACAATTCAGAACAAAATATAATAGACTAGGTTGAGCATGGTGGCTTACACCTGTAATCACAGCACTTTGGGAAACTGAGGTAGGTGGATCAGTTGAGGTCAGGAGTTTGAGACCAGCCTGGCCCACATGGTAAAACCCATCTCTACTAAAAATACAAAAGTTAGCCACATGAAGTGGCACACAGCTGTAGTCCCAGCTACTCAGAAGGCTGAGCCAGGAGGATCACTTGAACCCAGGAGGCAGAGTCTGCAGTGTGCTGAGATCATGACGCTGCACTTCAGCCTGGGCAGCCAAGTGAGACTGTGTCTCAAAAACGAAAAAAAGCGATGGACGACCATGGGGCAGGAATCATGAGCCTCCATTTGCTGTCACTAGGAAAAGATGAATTTCTTTTTCTCAGCCCCAACCTAGATTCACATGGACTGAAATGTGCTTCTTGTCTTCATGAGCTGGTGATGGTTGAAACTGGTGGGACTGTCCATTGAGGGAACACTTGCTTGGGTATTTTTGAACAAATTTTTGGACTCATCTGCTGCCCTTTTGTAGAGAATACTTGGAAAATGAAATTTATCAATCTGAGAATTGTTGGAGACAGTTCCCTTGCTCCTGGAACATGACTGAAACCAGCTGGTACATTTGAACAAGGTGGTCTAGAGGCTTTTCATAGCATAATCACCTTATGTGCTACCAACACAGTACAACATCATGTAAAGCAGGCATTGGGAGTGGAAGTGGCAACCAAGCTTTATGTAGTGAAAACGAGGCGCTGCTGAACAAAAGAGAACTGGGTTTACCAGACCCTTGAAAACACTGAGCACCATCATCCTAAAGCATCTCTACAGAAACGTTTCCAAATACATCAGTAATGTCTAAGTGATTTCAGATGTGAGGATTGATGTGTTTTAGTTGAAATACCTTGCTGAACTCTAGACTTACATATTCTGTGAATACTTACCTGTTTTTACCTGAGTTGCAGCAAATGTTTTGAAAGCTTAATGTAAAAAAATCTCACTTTAGATGTTACAGAAAAAAAAGAAAGAAAAGAAAGAAAAAGAAAAAAAGAACACGAGTCATAGGGAATTAGGGCTCACACTAATGACTGCATGGTAATTCATTCGGCTTTTCACAGACCCTGTCTCCAAATGCAGCCCCATTCTAAGGGAGCAGGGCTTAGGGCTTCAACAAGTGAATGTGAGGGAACACAGTCAAGCCCGTAACAAGGTTGTAATTTATTTCATATACCCTCAGTACCTAATACATAACACATATGCACACATCTATACCAAAATCAGGGTGTGCATTGCTACACAGGACACCTCTGCAAATTGTCCTTCCCGTGAGTGTCCCTGAGCAAGCTCGCCCACCCCCGTTCCTCATCTCTCCACTAGAGGGCAGCAAGCGTCCATTAAAGAGGGCCCAGGCTTTGGCACGGCATCTACACTCAGCCACATTCTTGGTCACTGCATAACACAAGCTGGAGGTTCTAAAGTGTCTCTCTTGTTCCAGGCCATGCTAATGAGACTTAAGGTCCCTGCAGATCCTGCACCATTAACATGGGATGGGAGCCCCTCTCTTGTCCTCAGTGAGGGGAGAGAACCTGGGGTCCCCATGGTCCCCTTCTGTGAGGCTGTGGCCAGCACACACATCCTGCAGAATAGGCACTGTGTCCGCAGCTGGATAGGATCGACGTACAGGAGAGGCGGGACAGATTCTACAAAGATTTTACTGAATCCCCACAAAAAGACAGGGGAAGGGGCTCTTCTGTTTCCTTTTTTCCACCCTCTCCTCCTGTCCCAAATCTCTGGGGCCTCTGGCTTCCATTGGCCTCCATTCCCCTCTCTAGCCGAGTGCTTCAAGGTGCTGCCTCTCTTTGGATGACTGCTCTGTGTAATGCTGGGAGCACACTGACTGGTCACATGACAGGCGATTCGGAGACACAGGAGACTCCCCCTCCCCTACTCTGAGGCTTCTCCCTGCAGAATGCATCCCCTCTTCCCCTCACCACCTTCCCAGAGACACTCTGCCAGGATAACTGGAAAGAAGCAGCCCCGGGCTCCCTGGTGCACAGCCAAGTGTGGACGTTGTCAGGTGGGAACATTCAGCTCCTGTGCAGTGATAATCAATCCTGGTTCCAACAAGGGGCAGGTTTCCACCCTGAACCATCAGGGCCACACTCCTCCCATGAGAAAAGAGATTACAAGGGATAAAGACATATAGTTAAGTGGAAGGAATAAGTCTAGTATTTGAAAATAGAGTAGAAAATTTATACTTAACAGTAGTGTATTGTATATTTCTAGAGTACTGTTTTGTTTTGTTTTGAGATGGAATTTCTGCTCTTGTCCCCAGGTTGGAATGCAGTGGCACAATTTCAGTTCACTGCAACCTGTTTCCCAGGTTTAAGAGATTCTCCTGCCTCAGCTTCCTGAGTAGCTGGGATTATAGACGTCTGCCACCGTGTCCAGCTAAGTTTTGTATTTTTAGTAGATATGGGGTTTCACTATGTTGACTAGGCTGGTTTTGAACTCCTAACCTCAGGTGACCCATCTACCTCATCCTCCCAAAGTGCTGGGATTACAGGCATGGGCCACTACACCTGGCCTGTATATTTCAAAATAACTAGAATTGGAATGTTCCCAACACAAAGAAAAAACAAAGGAGGAAATTGATATCCCAATGACCCTGATTCGATCACTACATTATATACATGTATCAAAATATCACATATGCCCCAAAACATGTACAACTCTGAAATAGCAATAAAAAAGAAAAGAGATCTGTCACACAGCAGGCTGACTACAGTCAATAATAATAAGATATCCAACATCAGCAGACAAATGGATTAAGCCAATATGGTACAGATACACAGTGGAGTACTACAAAGCCATGAAAAAAGTGAGATCCTGTCATGTGCAACAGCATGGATGCAATTGGAGATCATTTTGTTAAGTAAAATAAGCCAGACATAGAAAAACTAATTTCACTCATTTGTGGGAGCTGAAATTAAAATTCCCAAAGGCACCTTTCACACTTCCAAAAGCCCTCTTCTAACTGCTCATTCACAGCAGCATTATTCTCAACAGCCAAAATGTGGGAGCCACCCAGTGTCCCTCCACCAACGAGTGTGAAAGCAAAATGCAGTGTAAACCTACCATGGAGTATCCTTCAGCCTTGGACATGAAGGAACTTCTGATGCAGGCCACCACATAGATGAAACGACATTCTGCAGAGTAAAACCAACCAGACCCAAACATCGCCTGACTCCAGTTATACGAGTAGTCAAATGCCCAGAGACGGAAAGTAGAATCGTGGTTGCCAGGGGCTGGGAGAAGAAGGTGCAGGGAGTTTAATGGGCACCGAGTTTCAGTTGAGGAGGAGGAAGACCTTCTGGAAATGGGCAGTGGTGCTGGCTATACAGCAGTGTTAATAACCTAACACCACAGAACTATACACTTTAAAATGGTTAGAAAGAATGGTAAATTTTACATTATGTGTGTTTTACCATGATTTTTAAAAATGACCACAAAAATTACCCCTTCCAAATAGTAGCACTTCATCAGGAAGGGAGCCTCAAGGCCTAGGGGCTGGCATCTTCCCACCAGCTTGGTAAGGGACTCTGCACCCTAGAGGAAGACAGATGGCCAGCAGCAGTGGTCCCAGGACTGGCAAACACCATTGGGGAGCATCATGCCCTGGTCCAAGAGGGACAAGGCCTGGTGCCATGGAGCCTCCTCAGCTCTGCCAGGCTTCATTCTCCCAGAGATGTCTAGGCTGGTCTGGACACACTCTGGGGGAGCCCTCCATGCCATAGCACTCATATGCTTTCAGGCTACAGGTTTGCTCCTGCCCCTGCCCCTTCCCCTTCCCCTTCCCCATCAAAGTTCCTACAGCTGCCATGGGCTCTGCCCCAGTCCAACACTATATTTAGTCCATAAGCTCATCTTGACATCTGGCATCCTTCTCCAGCACTAAGTCAAGGCAGAGTCTTGGCAAAGTGAAGCAGAAGACAGGCTCATGGGGTAGAGGAAGTAGACCCCGTTGGCAGAGCCCGTGCTTTGCACATGCTTCTCCCTGGTGGCAACCCTGGACTGTCAATCTGTACATATATCCCTGTCCCAGGGCTTCTCCAAGGGCCCCATGGATGGCATTCAGGGTACTCAGGAGCTTGGATGGGAGAAAATGAGTCTTTATTTTCACTAAGGTTTAGCATTTCCTCCATCTCTGAATGTGAGCAATGCACATCAGCAGTTCTAAGGGGTACATAGGGCTCATCAGGCTATGTAAGGGTCCATGGTACCCCAAAAGGTGAAAGACTGTGATGTTTTAGAGCAGATGTCCTCAGCCTTTTAGCACTGGACACTAGTTTTGTGAAACAAAATTTTTCCACAAACTGAGGGTGAGTGGTGCACTTCACTTCTATTATTATTGTATTATCATTATAATATTATGATTACATTGTAATATATAATGAAATAACTATACAATTCACCATCATGTAGACTCAGTGGGAGCTCTGGGCTTGATTTCCTATAAGTAGATGGTCCCATCTCGGGGTGATGGGAGACAGTGACAGATCAGCAGGCATTAGATTTTCATGAGCACACAGCCTGGACCCCTCACACGCACAGTTCACGGTAGGTTTTGCGCTCCCATAAGAATCCAATGCTGCTGTTGATCCGACAGGAGGCAGAGCTCAGGGGTAATGCGAGCAATGAGGACTGGCTGTAAATACAGATGAAGCTTTGCTCCCCTGCCTGCCTTTCACCTCCTGCTGTGCAGCCCATTCCTGTGGCCCCAGGGGTTGGGGATCCCTGCTCCAGAGCGTTTGCAGGGAAACAGGAGGCTGGGAAAGGAATGATCCTCTAAAACAGTCAGTCAGGAGGTCAGCAGTGTGCACACTCAGGTCAGTAGGATAGCAGACCCCAGGGAGGATGGGTCACCAGTGGGTGCTCCAGGGAGGCAAGGCCCACTCCTACAGATGCTCCCCCCACTCAGGATGTGAGGTCCAGGAGAGGAGGATATATAGCTGGTGGGAATGGGAACAGGCATGATCTTTCATGTGTGTTAAATTGATAGCAAGGGCAACTTTGCTCTATGCCAGAGACAGGAGCAGGGGTCACCTGGTAGCAATGGGAACCTCCCTCCGAGACTCTTGGGGCTGGCCCAGGTGGCAGGAGGGAAAGCCAGAAGGCCATGAGACTGGTGGGCAGGGAAGAGGCCTCCTCTGTGGCCAGTGCTGTTGGGGAAACACCTTCACCTGGGCAACCCAAGATGATCACCTCAAGACCTCCAGCTGCTCTCACCCCAGCAGGGCCCCTGAACACACTGTATCTTTAGAGGTCCCCTCAGGACGCTGATTTGCTGCTTCACAGTGTCATCAGAGCCAGGGGAGGACAGGAGAAGTGGCCACACCATTGCTGGGAGATGCCTCCTGACATGCCCAGGCCATGGCTCTGATGCCCAGGTTCCAGCATGCACTCCAGCCTGAGTGACTATATATTCAGAGAGAGAGAGAGACAGAGAGAGAGAGAATCTCACTCTGATCACTGTTCAGTACTGCCTTGACCTTCTAGGCTAGAGTGATCCTCCCACCTTAGCCTCTCGAGCATCTGGGACTACAACTGTGGGCCACCTTTCCCGGCTAATTTTTAATTTTTTTTTTGAGACAAGATCTTCCTATGTTGCTCAGGCTGGTCTTGAACTCCTGGGCTCAAGTGGTCCTGCCTTGGCCTTCCAAAGTGCAGGGATTATAGGCATGAGCCACTGCACTCAGCCTGTCATGTATATTTTATCCCAACAAGAAATTAAGTGAGAGTACCATTCTTCCAGTGTTGATTAGCCAATTCTATTCCTTTGTGTATGAGTTTTCTCTTCATTTTCTTTTTTTAAATTTTAAATTTTTATTTTTTTGAGATGGGGTCTTGCTCTGCAGCCTAGGCTGGAATTCAGTGGCATGATCTAAGCTCACTGCAACCTCTGCCTCATGGGTCCTAGTTCAAGTGATTCTCCTGCCTCAGCCTCCCAAGTAGCTGGATTTACAGGCATGCACCACCATGCCCAGCTAAATTTTGTATTTTTTTTTTTAGTAGAGAGGGGGTTTCACCATGTTGGCCAGGCTGGTCTTGAACTCCTAACATTGTGATCCAACCACCTTGGCCTCCCAAATTGCTGGGATTACAGGCATGAGCCACCATGCCCTGCCCTCTTCATTTTTTGAGCCCGCTTATGTCTGAGCTCTGAGTTCCAGGAGGCCAGTGGAGAAGGGAAGGGGAGGCCTTGGCCTAAGGTTGACGTGAGACTTGAAGAGGCTCCTGGTGTGGGGGAGGTGACAGCCCTTGGGGAGGCAGTTCCGTAGGCCTGGCACTATGATCCTGGGCTGAGGCAGGTACTAAGGAAGAGGCCATCTCCTCGAGGCCCTGACTCTGAAAGGCATTTATGGAACACCCAGTGACATTTGGGGTCCTGAGCCAAACCAGACTTTAAGGACCAGCCCTGCCTGTTATACATGAAATGTTTGTGTCCCTCCACATTCATTGTTGGAATCCAAACCCCCAAGGGGGTGGTACTAGAAAGTGGGGCCATTGGGAGGTGATGAAGTTGTGAGGGTGGAGTCCTCATGAATGGGATCTCTGCTCTCTGCCATGTGAGGATTAAACACAAAGTAAAAAATCTGCAGCTGGAAGTGGCTCCCACCAGAACCCAACCAAGTTGAGTCCTGGTCTCAGGTTTTCAGTCTGAAGGACTATGAGAAATAAATTTCTGTGTTTACACCACTCAGTATACAGTTTTTGTTTTTGTGTTTGGTTTTGGTTTGTTTTATTTTGGTTGGTTTCGTTTTGTTTTTAAGATGAAGCCTTGCTCTGTCTCCCAGGCTGGAGCGTAGTGGTGCTATCTCAGCTCACTGCAACTTCCACCTCCTGGGTTCAAGTGATTCTCCTGCCTCAGTCTCCCCAGTAGCTGGGATTACAGGCACCACCATGCATGGCTAATTGTCATATTTTCAGTAGAGATGGGGCTTTACCATGTTGGTCAGGCTGGTCTTGAACTCCTGACCTCATGATCTGCTTGCCTCAGCCTCTCAAAGTGCCGGGATTCCAGGCATGAGCCACCATGCTTGGCCTACAGTATTTTTTAATAGCAGTCCAATCTAACTAAGCTGCCACACCTGGCTGAGCCCCAGCTAGACAAAAAGCCTGTCAGGGCACTCTCGGGTCTAACTCCCCATGCTCAGAGAGCATGTTGGGGCCAGCTGGTGTCCCACAACTTGGCCACTTATCTGCAGAACAGGATGGTGGGGGTTCACCCATGTGTCATGAACCCTGGGGAAGGTTTTCTAGAAAGTGCATACACTTGCTTTGTACACATCTCCACCCTGATCCAGGGTGCTCCCATCTCCTCCTCCATCACCTGTTCCAGAGGATGCCTGGTCCTACTACCTGGGGACAAGAAGCTGGGACCAGGCCCTAGCCTGGTTCTGGTCAGGCTGGGCCACCAGGGGCAGTGTGGGCTGCAGGAGGCTGCTGTCCCTGGAGCCTCCGCATTCCAGACCAGGATCCCACCCCGCTGGGTGGGTGTCTCCAAGGCCCTGGTGGATTCTGTAAGCTCAGACCTCTTAATAGAGGTGGTTCTCTATTGTCCCAGTTGCCTAAAATTCTGGAGATCTCTCAGGTATCTACTGATGGAAAGGTGGCCAGAGCAGGCCAAGGCAATTCCCAAGCCCACCGCACAGCCTTCCAGAGCTGACTGCACAAGGGTCACCTAGGGGAAATGGTTTCTAAAAACACAGAGACTTCCACTTCCACGAAAATTGAGTGGAAGTACTCTTCCCTGTTCCTCCCACTACTTATGGCCAAAAGCCTGGACACCATACAGAAAGCAAACAAAAGAGGACTCTGAAAGGTGGTGAGAAGAGCAGAGACCTGCTAGGGACCTCAGGACCTGAGGATGACAGGGTGGGCAGCTCTCAGTGGTTTGCTTTGGCCTCATATATCTCACCCCTGGAGCTGAAGAAGCCAGCAACCTGGAAATGCCAATGGACACAGATGAAAATCGCTCCAATAAAAGCTGCCATGTCTAGCCAAAGGACCAGGAGGGAGCAGCCTCAAAAGGCCAAAATGTTTAGAGAATAGCCGTCTACTCTAGCCATCACCACCAAAACACCCTTGATCCCCAGCAAAGGCTGAGCAGGAGCCTAGACTCCCACCTTTAGGAAACTGTAGCGAGGAATCCCCAACATCTCCCACTATAGTGTCAGAGAAGCCAGGGAGAGAGCCGAGACAGCCACACCCACCCCCAGCCCATACCCTATTCTGGGACAGCTTGAGCTTCCACGACACCTGCCAGTAATGAAAACCCCTCCCCCTTCCTGCTGGGGAGTGTCAGAGGAGGCAAAGTGGGGGAGCCTGGATCTTCACTACCACACAGTGGTAATGAGGCCACCCCCATGGGGTGTTAGCAGAAACCACAAGGGGAGCCAGACCCTGCCCAGTAAAAAGAAAAAGAGCTCCCTTGAGTCTAAATGGAGACTGAGTGGGGAACCTGGACTTTACTTCACCCTGCAGTAACAAGGGGCCAGAGCAGTGTCAAAAAACAACAACCACAGCACAACACCACAATGTTTACAGAAGCAACAAGAGAAGACTTTGAGGCCAGGCACAGTGGCTCTCGCCTGTAATCCTAGCACTTTGGGAGGGCAAGGCAGGTGGATCACTTGAGGCCAGGAGTTCCAGACCAGCCTGGCCAACATGGTGAAACCGTCTGTACTAAAAATACAAAAATTGGCCAGGTGTGGTGGTAGGTGCCTGTAATCCCAGCTACTTGGGAGGTTGAGGTGGGAGAATTGATTGAACCTGGGAGGTGGAGGTTGCAGTGAACTGAGATTGTGCCACAGCACTCCAGTCTGGGGGGCAGAGCAAGACCCTGTCTCAAAAAGAAAAAAAAAAGTAGAGAAGACTTTGGGAAGTGATGGGTGTGTTTATTACCTTGATTGTGGTGATGGTTTCATAGGTCCATATAGGACATATGTCAAAACTCATCAAACTGCCCACTTTAAACATGGATTTTCTTGGGTATCAATTATACCTCAATAAAGCTGTTTGAAAAACAGAAAAAATTAAATAACATCCAGAGTCTCATAACATGAAGATGTCCAGGTTTCAATAGAAAACCACTCATTACCAGAAAGATAGTTCTCAATATGATAAAATGGACTGAAACTGTTGAATGCAACTTAAGTGAAAAGGGACAATCAGTAGATGCAAACAGTAGGTGGCAGAGATGTTAGAATTAGCTCACAAAGATTGTAAAGCAGCCACCATAAAGATGCTTCAGCAAACAACTAACGTGCTTGAAACAAACGAAAAAATAATAAAAAAAAAAAGCCTCAGCAAAGAAAAGAGAGAAAGTCTTAGGAAAGAAATTGAAGATATAAAGAAATTGGAGTGGAAATTTCAGAAGTAAAAAGTGCAATAACTGAGGTATAAACTCAGTGGATAAGCTCAAGAGCAGGATGAAGGAGACAGACGAAAGAACCAGGGAACTGGAAGACAGAACAACAGAAAGCACCCAGTCTGAACAACAGAGAAAATAGATTGAAAAAGAAAAAAAGGACAGAGTCTCAGGTATACGTGGAACTGCAACAAAAGACCTAACATTTGTGTCACTGGTGGTTAAGAAGGAGAGGAGAAAGCATACAAGACTGATAAAGTACTCAACAACAGCTAAAACTCCCCAAATTTGGCAAGAGACACAAAACTACAGATTCAAAATGAATCTCAAATAAGGAAAACCCAAAGAAATCATGCCAACACATCACAATTAGATTTCTAAAAACTAAGGACAAAGCAGAACAACCAGATAAATCAATACCAATACCAATACCAATACTCCATAGGGGAAAACCGTTTGCATTGGAACAGATTTCCCTTTGGGGTGATGGAGCCAAAATGAAGCGGCACCCCATATTTTTCAAGTGCTGAAGCAAAGGGACCATCAACCTGGAATCTTTTTTTTTTGAGACGGAGTCTTGCTCTGTCACCAGGCTGGAGTACAGTGGCACAATCTCAGCTCACTGCAACCTGCCTGGAATCTTACATAGAGTGAAAATATCCTTCAGAAATGAGGGAAATCAAGACATTCTCAAATGAAGAAAAACTGAGAGAATTTGTAGCCAAAGACTTGCCCCAAAAGATCACTCTACTGCACTCCAGGCTGGGTGACAGAATGAGATTCCTCGAAAAAAAAAAAAAAAAAGAAAAGAAAAGAATGTATTATACTTGATACAAATGAAATGATACTTATTTACTTGAGATAGCGTCTTGCTCTGTTGCCCAGGCTGGAATGCATTGGTACAACTATACCTCACTGAAGCCTTGAATTTCTGGACTCAGGTGAGCCTCGCATCTCAGCCTCCTTAGCAGCCAGGACTACAGGTGCCCACCATCATGCCCAGCCATGAGTTTTAGGAAGATGAAATTTTAAAATTAGGAGGCCAGGTGAGGTGGCTCATGCCTGATATCCCAGCACTTCAGGAGGCCAAGGCTGGAGGATTGCTTGAACCAGAGGCAGAGTTTGCTGTGAGCTGAGATGCCGGCATCACACACTCAAGCCTGGGTGACAGAGTGAGACTTCATCTCAAACAAATCAAAAGAAAAAAGCAACTGAACTCATGGAGATAGAGAATGAAGTAATGATATAACGATTACCAGGGGCTTGCAAGGGTAATAGGGTGGGGAAAATGAGGGTAGTTAATAGATACAACAATATAGTTAGAAAGAATAAATAAGACCCAGTATTTTATAGCACAACAGGGTGGCTGTATTCAGTAACAATTTAATTGTACCTTTTAAAATAACTGAGTATAATTGGATTTCTTGTAACACAAAGGACAAAATGTTTGAAGTGATTCATACCCCATTTACCATGATGTGATTACTACACACTGTATGCCTATATCAAAATATCTAATGACAAATAAGTATATCTACTATGTACCCTAAGAAGTTAAAAATTTTAAATTTAAAAATACACATATTTTGACACAAGTGAAGATAAACAAACAACATATCCATAGTTATGGAATACAGCAAAAGCAGTTTAAGAGTGAAGTTCATTGCAATAAATGCCTGTATTAAGAAAAAAGAAATAGATCAGATAATGTGATCACATCCCAAGGAAAGAGGAAAAGAAAAACAAACCAAGCATGAAGTCAGTAAAAGCAAGAAAATAGTAAAAATTATAGCAGAAATAAATAAGATATAAACTAGAGAAGCAATAGAAAAAAATCAATGACATAAGTCAGTTTTTCAAAAGATAAATAAATGAACAACCTTTAGAGAAACTAAGAAAAAAAGAGAAAACTCAAACAAATAAATCCGAAATAAAAGAGGACACATTGTCGCTGATACCAAAGAAATACAAATGACCATGAGACTACTATGAAAACTTACGAGCCAACATAAGTTGATAACCTAAAAAAGAATTGGATAACCGTGGTTAATAAATTCCTATAACTGTGCAATCTACAAAGATTGGATCAGGAAGAAACCGAAAATCTGAAAAGGCTACTTACTAATAGGTAAGAAGACTTAATCGGTAACAATAAAAAGCTACCAAAGAACAGGCAGTACTAGGTGACTTCACTGGGGAAGGCTACAAAATATTTATAATGGAAATAATAGGCCAGGTGCAGGGACTCATGCCTGTAATCCCAGGAGTTTAGGAGACTGAGGCAGGCAGATCACTTGAGCTCAGGAGTTCGAGACCAGCCTGGGCAACACAGTGAGACCCCAGCTCTACTAAAAGTACGAAAAAAAAATATCCAGGCAGGGAGGGGCATGTCTGTGGTCCCAGGTAATTAAAAAGCTGAGGTGAGAGGATCACTTGAGCCTGGGTGGTGGAGGTTGCAATGAGCTGAGATCATGTCTCTTCACTTTAGTCTGGGTGACAGAGCGAGATCTTGTCTTAAATAAATAAATAAATAAAATGAAAATAATACAAAAATACTTTCCAAACTCTTCCAAATAATTGAAAAGGAGAGTACACTTTTTATTTTTTCAAGTGATTCTCCTGTCTCAGCTTCCCAAGTAGCTGGGATTACAGGCATGCACCACTATGCTGGCTAATTTTTGTATTTTTCGTGGACAGGATTTGTCATGTTGGTCAGGCTGGTATTGAAAACTAGGTGATCCTCTCCCCTCCACCTCCCAAAGTGCTGAGATTCTAGGCATGAGCCACTGTGCCTGGCCAGGAGACTACAATTCTAAATTCATTTGAAGAAGACATTCAGATGCATATTGTATTAGTATCACTATGATACTACAGCCAGCAGAGGACACCATGAGAAAAGGAAATTATAGACCAACATTTGTGATGAGCAGAGGCACAGAAATCCTCAACAAAATACTAGCAAACTGAATTAGCACATTAAGTGCCACAGGGTCAAGTGGAATTTATTCTTGGAATGCACGGATGATACAACTACACAAATCAGTAAATGTGACCACATCCAGAAAAATGAAATTAGACCTTTATCTCAAACTATATGCGAATCTTAACTCAAAATGGATGAAAGACTTAACTGTTGTAAGATCTAAAGCTGTACAACTACTTTTAAAAATTAGCCGGGCGTGGTGGCTCATGTTTGTAATCCCAACACTTTGGGAGGCCGAGGTGGGCAGATCATGAGGTCAGGAGTTCAAGACCAGCCTGGCCAACATGGTGAAATCCAATCTCTACTAAAAGTACAAAAAAACTAGCCAGGTGTGGTGGTGCACACTTGTAATCTCAGCCACTTGGGAGGCTGAGGCAGGAGAATTGCTTGAACCGAGGAGGCAGAGGCTGCAGTGAGCTGATATCACACCACTGCACTCCAGCCTGGGCAACAAGAGACAAACTGCATTAAAAAAAAAAAAACCTAAAAGAAAAACTTGAGGCCTGTTCTCCCATTTCCTTCCTACTCCCCTCTTCCTGGGGCCCAACTGCCTTGGCTGAGGTGGGGGATGAGGAGGTTTGAGCCCCTGCCAGGAATCCCCTGCCTGGACCATGTACTCAGCCCACAGGCCCCGGTTGCCCATGGCCAGTGAAGCCTCCCTTGGCCTCAGCATGTTCATGTGGAGGAATGTGGAACCTGTCTCTGTGGCTATGTTCCCCTAGTACTCCGTGCTCTTCTGACTCCATCCCCTTTCTGGCACCCACCAGTTTGACTCCTCCTGCACCGTGCAAGGCACAGCAACCTGCTAGCCCCTCGGTGGCCTCCAATCAGAGCAAAGAACCTGCTGAGTCAGCAGCTGTTGCACATGAGCAGCCACCAAGTGGGACAGAGAATGCTGACCCTGGGCAGCCCCCTGGAATCACCGTCTCTGAAAGCTTAGGGCCCAGACCCCCACATACTTTGGGGGAGGAGGCCCAGGACCCTCAGGGAAGCCCCGGCTGGACAGTGAGATAGGGAATGACAATGATGATGCCTTCCTCTCCGTCATGTCTCCTGACACCCAGTTGCCTCTACCGCCCAGAAAATGTCAGACCCAGTCCCTCAGTGCCCTGCCTAAGGAACAGGACTCATCTTCTGAGAAGGATGGATACAGCACCCCCACCACAGTCTGGGACTTCCTCGTGGTGGTCCATTCCAGCAGACCCTAGTTGCCATAGTAGACTGAGGAGGGAGGAGGCCCCATCCTGGAAGCTAAGGAGCATTGTGCCTGGTTGGTGCTTAATTTGGGGACTGTGTGGAAAGATTGAGCATGAAGGCTTTTGGCTTCCTGCACTTCTCCCACTTTCCACTATTGTCACAATGGTTCTTAACTGCCCCCTGACTGCAGACTGTATGGTGTTCAGTAACAGCCTTCCTGGAGTCGCAAGGGGAGGTCCCTGGCCACGATATGGAGCAGGCAGGCTGGAAAGGGAAGGCCAGAGTGTTAGCGGGTGGTTGGGAAGTGTTGCAACTAGCAAAAAAATTGGGATGGAGCTGGAAGCCAAAATCTTCCAGCCCTGTCTCCCCAAGCAGTCCCCAATCCAAGCTCCACTGAGGCCCGACCCTGCTTAGCTTCTAGGCTGGGCGCCCACAGGCTGCTATGGCTCCCAAGGGCTGCTATGATGGATCACCTCATGGAAGCCCCAGGACCTGGCAGGGGCACAGGTGTGCGGGCATGGAAAAGGGAAAGCCAGAGTGTCGGGGCTGTTGGGAAGCTTTGTGACAAGCAGGGGAAATTGGGAAGAAAATCAGAAGCCAAAAGCCTTCAGTCCCCATCTCTCCAGGCAGTCCCCAGTCCAAGCCAAAGCCAGGGCCGACCTTGCTTAACTTTGTTGGTGTTTTGTGACTTCACAGACAGACCCCCTTCAGGGAAGTTCTGAGACATGGCAGGGGTGCAGGCAAGTGGAAAAGGGCTGGCCAGAGAGTTGGGAGCGATTGGGAAGCCTGGTAACAATAGAAAAAAAGCAGAAATGGAGCAAGAAGCCAAAAGTCTCCAACCCCCTGTGCCCCCAGACAGTCCCCCATCCAAGCCCCAGCCAGGCTGGACCCTGCTTAGCTCCCAGGCTGGGGCACCTTCAAGTGCTAAGTCACCCAGGGTCTACTGGAACAAACCCTTACAGGGAGGTTCCAGGCTGTGATGGGTTTTCTGGCTGATGGAAAAGAAGGGGGCAGAGTCAGGGGGCAGATTGGAAACATTTCGACAAGCGGGAGAAGAAAAATGGGAGTGGGAAGGAAAAAACCTCCAGCTGAGTGTCCCAGGAAGCCCCCCATCCAAGCCTCAGCCAGGTTCGACCCTGCTTAGCTTCCACACTGGGGTCCCCTTAGGATGCTGTCGTGCCCAAGGGCTGCCAGGTGGACACCCACAAAGACATCCTGGGCTGCCATGGGGGCACAGCCGGGCCAAAAAGGTGGGGGCAGTAAGTAAGGGAACGGTTGTGAAATGTTGAAACAAGCAGAGCAAAGCGAAAGAAATGGGGAAGCCAAAAGCCTCCAACTCCTGGTCTCTGCTGGTGGTCCCTCTCCCAGGCCTTAGTCAAGGCTGACCTTGTATAGCTTCTGGGCTGAGGTGCCCTCAGGCTGCTATGATACTAGGGGCTTTTGGTATGAACACCCATGGAAAGTTTCGTGTCCTTGGCGGGGACACAGGTAGGTGGGAATGCAAAATAGAAAGTGAGAAGCATTGTGACAATCAGGGAAGAGTGGGAAGGAATTGGGAAGCCAAAGCCTCCAGCCCCTGACTTTCAAGGCAGTCTCCCAACCAAGCCCCAAATAGGCCCAACCCTGCTTACCTTCTGGGCTGAGGCCCCTTGGGGCTGCTATGATGACTGGGGGCTGCTGAGACAAACTCACACGGGGAGGTTCTGGGCCTCAGCAGTGGCATAGCCAAGCAGAAAATGGGGGACAGAGAGTCAGGGGGCAATTGGGAAGCCTTGGAACAAGAGGGAGTAAGCTTGAAAACAGTGCTCCAGTCTTTCCTGGTGGTCCCCAATCCAAGCCCCTGCCAGGCCCTCTGACATTTTTATCCACCCTTTCCTGTCTGCCTGCACCCCAGCCTCGGCCTGGGACTTCCCCATGGGTATTCATTCCAGCAGCCTGCAGTCACCATACCAGCCTGAGGGCGTCCCACCTGGAACGTCCTCCCACCTGGAACGTCCCACCCTGAACGCCCTGGAAGTTAAATAGGGTTGGGTCTGGCTGGTGCTTGAATGGAAACCCATGTGGAAAGACCAGGCCTGGAGGCTTTTGGTTTCCTGCTCTTTTCCAACTTCCCCACCTGTCACAAGAGTTGAAATTGCCCCCCTGACTTTCAGACTGTTATAGTGTTTGCCTGGCCATGGCGTTGGGGGATCAGGTGGGTTGGAAAGAGGGGACCAGAGAGTTAGCGGGTGGCTGGGAAGTGTTGCGACAACAACAACAACAAACATGAAAGAGCCGGATGCCAAAAGCCTCTAGCATCCAGTCTCCCCAAGCAGTCCCCCATCCAAGCCCCACTGAGGCCCGTCCCTGCTTGGCTTCTAGGCCAGGGCACCCTTAGGCTTCTATGGCACCCAAGGGCTGCTAAGATAAAACCCTTCAAAGACACCACAGGAAGTGGCTTGGGTACAGGTATGCAGGAGTAAAAAAGGGAAAGCCAGAATGTCAGGGTGAGGTTGGGAAGATTTGCCACAAGCAAGGGAAATTGGGAAGGGAACTGAAAGCCAAATGCCTTCAGCACCCATCTCCCCAGGCGGTCCCCCAACCAAACCCAAGCAAGGCTTGACTTTGCTTAGTATTAGATCCTCAACCCTCCATCGTTGAGTCAGGCTCAGACTTCCTCATTACAGGAAAGGGAACCAAAAGCCAAAGCCTCCAGTCTCTGTCTGCCCAGACAATCCCCCATCCAAGCCCCAGCCAGGCCCTACCCTGCTCAGCTCCCGAGCTGGCGTGCCCTAAGTGTGCTATGAAGCCAGGGGACTACGGGGATGAAACCTTATGGGGAGGTCCCAGGCCTTGACGAGCTTGCAGGCTGATGAAAAAAAGGGCCAGAGTCAGGAGGCAGTTGGGAAGCATTGGAACAAGCAGGGGAAAGTGAAAAGAGAGAGGAAAGAAAAAATCCTCCAGTTCCACTTTCCCCAGGTGCCCCCCCACACAACCATCCAATCCCCAGCCTGGCTTGACCCTGCTTGCCTTCTGCACCGGGGCACCCTCGGCTGCTGCGTGGACCTCCACAAGAACGTCCCGGGCTGCTGTGGGGGCACAGGTGGGTGGAAAAGAGGGGTGCCAGTGAGTGGGGGGTTGGAAAGCATTGGGAAAAGCAGGGCAAAGTGGAAGAAAGGGGGAAGGCAAAAGCCTCCAGCTCCTGGTTTCCCCAGATGGTCCCCCATCCAATCCCGAGTCAAGCATGACCTTGCTTAGCTTTTGGCTGCAGCACCCTTAGGCTGCTATGGTGCCAGGGGACTGCCAGAACAAACACGTAAATGCCCCTGTCCTTGGCAGGGGCACAGGCAGACAAAAACATTAAATAGAAAGCCAGAGTGTCAGGAGGGGTTGGGCAGCATTGTGACAACTGTGGGAGAGTGGGAAGGAATTGGGAAGCCAAGCCTGCAGGGCCAGTCTTCCCAGGCGTCCCTCATTCTAGCCCCATCCAGGCCAGACCCTGTTTAGCTTGCAGGCTGCGTTTGTTAGAGCTGCTATGGCGCCTGGGGTCTGTCGAGAAAAACCCACACCAGCAAGACCCAAGGTGGATCAGGGGCATAGGTAAGCGGAAGAAAGGGGACAGAGTCAGGGGGTGGTTGAGAAGCATTGGAAAAAGTGGGGGAAAGCTTGAAGAAGGTGAAAAGGCAAAATCCTCCAGCCTCCAATCCTACCAGGTGGCACGCCATCCAAGACGCAGCCTGAGGGCTCCCCTGCCCAGAAGCTAAACAGGGTCAGACCTTGCTTTGGCTTGTATGAAGGACTGCCTGGGAAGACCGGGAACTGGAGGTTTTTGGTTTCCAGCTCCCTTTTCACTTTCCCCTACTTGCTGAAGGGCTTCCCAGATGCCTCCTTACTTACTGGCCTCCTGTTTTCTGCCTGACTTCATGCCTGCTGCAGTCCTGTACCTCCCAGTGGGGCTCCATCTAGGCAGCCCCCAAATCAGAGAGTCAGAACCATAACAATTTGAGCGTCAGAAGGTGGTTGACAACCCTTGCAACAAGGGCGGAAAGCGGGAAAGAACAGAAAGTGAAAAGCCTCCAGCCTGTCTTTCCATGCAGGCCCCCATCCAAGCTCCAGCCAGACCTGACCCTCCTTAGCTTCCTGGCTGGGGTGTCCTCAGTCTGATATGGCGACAGGAGGTGGCCAGAACTGACACCCATGGGGAAGTCTCAGGCTGAGGGAGTGGCACAGGTGAGCAGGCCCTGGTCGCCCCAGGTGGTACCCCAACCAAGCCTCAGTCAAGCTGGACCCTGCTTAACTTCTGGGCCCAGGGGTCCTCAGGCTGCTATGGCCCATGGGGCCTGCCAGGACAGACACCCACAAAGAGGTCCCAGGCTGTGGCGAGAATGCAGGTGGATGGAGGCCCGGAGGTTATGCAGGGTTGACCTGGCAACATGTTGGATGGGAGACCACCTTGAGAGAATGGGTCTCAAGACTTTCGTCTTTTTTGCCTTCTTCAAGCTTTCCCTCAGGCTGCTATGCCGACCAGGGTTGGCCAGGAGGAATCCCCACGGGGAAGCCCCAGTTTGTGTTGGGGGTGCCGGTGGGCATGTCCAGAGAGTCTGCTGGCAGTTAAGATGTGTTGCCACAAGTTGGGGAAAGCGGGAATAATGTGGGAAGCAAAAAGTCTCCAGCGCTGGTATTCCCAGGCAATCCCCCTTCCAAGCGTCAGTCAAACCTGAACCTGCTTAGCTTCTGGGCCAAGGCATGCTCAGTCTACTATGGTTCAAGGGGCCTGCCAGGAAAAACCGCCACACGAGAGGTCCAGGACTGTGACAAGAATGCCAGGGGGTGAGAGCTCAGAAGCTAAGCAGGATTGGGCCTGGCTGGGGCTTGGATTGGGGACTGCCTTGGGGGACAGTGGACTAGAGAATTTTGTCCTCTTGCTCCCTTCTTGCTTTCTCTCGATTATCACAAAGGTTTCCAACAACCCCCCACACTCTGGCAAGCTTTTTTGAAGTCTCTGAAGTCACGGAACGCCATCACAGCCTGAGGGCACCTCAGCCTGGAAGCTAAGCAGGGTCAGGCCTGGCTTGGGCTTAGAAGGGGAAGAATCTGGGGAGACGCGGGCTGAATATTTTTGGCTTCTGGTTCTCTTCCCAATTTCCCCTGCTTCTCGCAAAGCTTCCCAGCTTCCCCCTGACACCCTGGCTTTTCCTCTCCCACTCCTGTATGCCTGCACCCTTGCCGCAACCTAGGGCATTCCCAATGGGGTTTGTCCTTGCAGACCTTGGATGCATTAGCAGACTGAGGGTGCCCCATCCTAGAAACTAAGCAGGGTCGGGCCTCAATGGGGCTTGGATGGGGGACTGCTTGGGGAGACTGGGGGCTAGAGGCTTTTGGCTTCCCACTCCCTCCTGGGTTTTTTTGCTTGTCATGATGCTTTCCAACCATCTGCTAACTCTCTGGCCCTCCCTTTCCAGCCAGCCTGCTGCATCCTGTAGCCAGGGTCCTCTCCATGAGGATCAGTCATTGCAACTCCCAGGTGCTATAGCAGCCTGAGGTTGCCCCCAGCTCAGAGCTAAGCAAGATCAGGACTAGCTGGGGTGTGGGTGGTGGAACACCTGGGAAGATAAGGGCCTGGAAGCTTTTGGCTTCCTGCTTTCTTTGCCCTTCCCACTTTCTTCTGCCTTACACAGTGCTACTGAACTGACCCCTGAATCTCTGACCCCTTCTTTTTTGTCCCATTAGCTCCTAGCCTGCAAGCTAAGCAGGGTCAGGCCTTGCTGTGGCTTAGATGAAGGACTGCCTTAGGAGACCGGAGGCTGGAGGCTTTTGGCTTCTATCTCCCTTTCCGCTTTTCCACATTTGCCGTAACGCTTTCCAACTGTCCCTTTACTTCCTGCCTTCCTGTTTCCTGTCTGCCTTTGCCCCCACTGCAGTTGTGGACCTCCCCATGGGGCTCCATCTAGGCAGTCCCCAAACATCATAGCAGTATGAGAGTCAGGGGGCTGTTGAAAAGCATTGTGACAAGGGAAAAAGGCAGCAAAAGAGTAGAAAGCGGAAAGCCTCCCTGCCTAGTCTTCCCTTGTAGTCCAACATCCAAGAGCCAGCCAGGCCATACCCTTCTCAGCTTTTGGGCTGGAGTACCCTCAGGCTGCTATGGTGACCAGGGGCTGCTGGAATGGTCCCCCATGGGGAAGTCCCAGACCGAGGCAGGGGCACAGGTAGGCAGGAAAGGCAGGGTCAGAGAGTGACATTGTGGTTGGAAAGAGTTGCCAAAAGAGGGGGAAAGCCTCCAGCCACTGGACTCTCCAGGCGGTTCCTTATCTATGACCCAGCCATGCCCTACCCTGCTCAGCTTCGGTGCTAGGGCACCCTCAGGCTGCTATACTGCAGGGGATGAGCCGGGATGAACCCACAAAGGGAGGCCCCAGTCTATGTTGGGGGTAAAGGTAGGCGGGAAATGGTGTCCAGATGGTCTGGGGGTGGTTAAGAAGTATTGAGACAAGCCTAGGAAAGCAGGAAAAGAGCAGGAAGCCAAAGGCCTTCATCCTCTATCTCCCCAGGCCATCCCCCATCCAAGCCTCAGTCAAGCTCATCCCTGCTTAGCTTTTGGGACCAGGCACCCTCAGGTTGCTTTGGCTCATGGGCCTTGCCTGGACAAACACCCACAAAAAAGTCCTGGGCTGTGGTGAGGATGCCGGTAGGCGGGGGCCCACAAGCTAAGCAAGGTTGGGCCTGGCAGGGTACTAGATAGGAGACTGTCTGGGAACACTAGGGGCTGAAGACTTTTGCCTTTTTGCCTTCTTTAAGTATTCCCCCCACTTGTCCCAGTGCTTTTCAACTGCCCTGTGACTCTCTGTTCCCCATCTCCCACTTGCCTATGCCCCCGTTGTGGCCTGGGACTTCCCCATGTGGGTTTGTCTCAGCAGCCCCCGGGCACCATAGGAGGCCCAGTGCAATACAGCCCATAAGCTAAGCAGAATCAAGCCTGGCTGGAGCTTGGATGGGAGACACTCTGTGAAGACTGGCGGCTGGAGGATTTTGCCTTTTCACTTCAAGTTTTCCCCAACTTTTCCCAACACTTCCCAACTGCCTGCTGACTCCATGTCCCTTCTTTTCTGCTTGCCCCCACCCAGGCCTTGGCCTGGGACTTCACTGTGTGAGTTTGCCTTGGCAGCCCTAGGCACCATAGCAGCCCTAGGGCGCCAAGGCCTGGAAACTAAGCAGGCTGGGACTCGGATGGGGAACTGCCCGTAAAGGCCTAGGGCGGAAGGCTTTTGACTTTCTGCCTTCTTCAAGCTTTCCCCCGCTTGTCCCAATGCTTTCCAACTGCCCACTTACTCTCCGTCCTCTCTTTCCCTCTTGCCTACGTTCTCACTGAGGTCTGGGACCTCCCCTTGTTAGATTGTCTCTGCAGCCCCCAGGTGCCATAGGAGCCATAAGGCACTGCAGCCCAGGTGCTAAGCAGGCTCGGGCCTGGCTGGGCTTGGGTGGGGGCTCCCTGTAAAGACCGGGGTCTAGAGGCCTCTTTCTTTTCACCTTCGTCAAGCTTTCCCCCACCTGTCCCAGTGCTACCCAGCTGCCCTCTGACTCTCTGTTCCCTCTTTGTCTCTTGCCTATGCTTCCACTGCGGCCTGGAACTTCCCTGTGTGGGTTTGTTTCTGCAGCCGCCAGGTGCCCTAGCAGCGCTAGAGTGCCACAGCCCAGAAGAAAGGCAGAATCTCGCCTGACTGGGGCTTCGATGGGGGACTGCCTGGGCAGTTGGGGGCTGAAGGCTTCATCTTCTCGATTCCTTCCTGCTCTCCCCACTTATTGCAATGCTTCCCAAGCACCTCCTGATATTCTGGCTTTCTATTTAACATTCTCCCTGGCCTGCACCCTCACTAAAACAGGAATCTTTCCATGGGTGTTTGTCCTGGCAGCCCCTGGGCACCATAGTAACCTGAGGGCTCCTCAGACCAGAAGCAAAGCAGGGTCAGGTTTGACTGGGTCTTGGATGGGGGACAACCTGGGGAGACCAGGCGTTGAAGGCTTTTGGCTTCCCCCTTTCATCCACTTTGTCCTACTTGTCCCAACGCTTTCCAACCACACCCTGACTTACTTCTCCAACTTTTCTGCACACTTACTCCCCCATGGCAGCTTGGGACATACCTGTGGGAGCCAGTTGGCAGCCCTGGGGCACCAGAGCACTCTGAGAATACCCCAGCCAGAAGCAAGCAGGGTCGAGTCTAACTGGGCTTGGATTGGGGGCCGCCTGGGGATACCAGTGGCTGGAGGCTTTTTTCTTCTCTCTCCCTTTTCCACTTTTCCACTTGTCTCAAGGCTTCCCAACCACCACTTGACTCTTTCCTTCAGCCTGCAAGCCTGTCGTGGCCTGGGACCTACCCATAAAGATTGTCCTGGTAGACACTGGGCACCATGGCACCCAGAGAGTGCCTTAGCCTGGGAGCTAAGCTGGGTCTGCCCTGGCTGTGGTTTGGATAAGGGACAGCCTGGGGGGACAAGGGGCTGGAGTCTTGGCTTATTGCTTTTTTCCCACTTTTCCCCGATTGTCACAATGCTTCCCAACCTCCCTGTGACTCTCTGGCTATCCCTTCTACAACTGTCTTTCCCCCTTCCATGGGCCGTGACCTCCCTGAAGGAGTCTGTTTCTTAAGTCACTGAATGACATCATTGCCTGAGGGTGCCTCAGCTCACAAGCTAAGCAGGTTCGGGACTGGATTGGGCTTGAACAAGAGACTGCCTGGGGGGACAGGGACTGAAGTATTTTGGCTTCTGATTCTCTTTCCAACTTTCTCTGCTTGTCACAAAACTCGCAACCACCCCGTGACACTCTGGCTATCCTTTTTCCACTCCCAAACACCTGCATCCCTGCTGCCTCCTGGACTGTACCTAATGGGGTCTGTCTTAGCAGCCTTTGGGCATCATCGCAGTCTCACGGCACCCCAGCTTAGAAGCTAAGAAGGGTCAGGCCTCACTGGTGCTTCGATGGGGGACTGCTTGGGGAGACTGGGGGCTAGAGGCTTTTGGCTTCCTGCTGTTTCCAGGATTTTTTGCTTGTTACAACACCTCCCAGCCACCTGTTAACTCTCTGGCCCTTCTTTCCAGCCCACCTGCTCCCCGCAACCCATCCTGCGGCCACAGACCTTCCCAAGAGAGTCTGTTATGGCAGTTCCCAGGCTCAATGGCAGCCTGGGTTTGCCCCAGCTCGGAGCTGAAAAGGATCAGGACTGCCTGGGGCTTGAATGATGGAACGCATGGGGAGATAAAGGCCTGGAAGCTTTTGGTTTCCCGCTCCCTTCCCACTTTCTTGTGCTTGTTACAATGCTTCCCAACTTACCCCTGACTCTCTGGACCCTTCTTTTTCATCCCCATGGACAGCCGCTGCAGCCTGGGACCTCCCAATGGGGTCTGTTTCAGCAGGTGGGCTCCATAGCAGCCTAAGGGCTCCCCAGCTCAGAAGCTAAGCAGAGTCAGGCCTTGCTACATCTTGTATGAAGAACCACCTGAGGAGACTAGGGGCTGGAGGCTTTTGGCTTCCAGCTTCCTTTCCACTCTCATCCACTTGCCACAATGCTTCCTAACCACCCCCTTCCTTCCTGGCCTCCTGTTTCCAGCCCACCTTCACCCTGCCCCCACAGTTCTGGACCTTTCCGTGGGGCTTTGTCTAGGCAGCCCCTGAACACCATAGCAGTCTGAGAGTCAGAGGACAGTTGAGAAACGTTGCAACAAGTGGGGACAGTGGGAAAAGAGCAGGAAGCTGAAAGCCTCCAGGCCTGGTCTTTCCATGTGGTCCCCCATCCAAGTGCCATCCAGGCCCGACCCTGCTTTGCTTTAAGCTGGGGCACACTCAGCCTGCTATGGTGACTTGGAGCTGCCAGAAAAGATTCCCGCAAAGAAGACCCAGGTTGACGTGAAGGCGCAGGTGAGAAGAAAAAAGTTTCATAAGGTCAGAGGGCAGATGAGAAGAGTCATCAAAAGTGGGGGAAAGAAGGATGTGAGCAGGAGACCACAAGACTCCAGCCCCTGGACTCTCAGGCAGTCCCTTATCTAAGCCCTAGCCATGCTGTGCTCAGCTTCCATGCTGGGGAGCACTCAGGCTGCCATGCCAACTGGAGTCAGCCAGACGGTCGCACACAGGCAAACCACAGTTTGCGTTCGAGGCACAGGTGGGAGGGAAATGGTGTCCAGAGAGTCTGGGGGCAGTTAAGAAGTGTTGTGAAAGTGCAGGAAAAAGGGAAAAGAGCATGAAGCCAAAAGCCTCCTGCCCTGGTCTTCACAGGCAGTCCCCCATCCAATGCTCAAAATTGACCCTGCTTAGCTTCCAGGCTGAGGTACCCTCAGGCTGCTATGGCCCACAGGATGCACCGGGACAAACCCCCACAGAGAGGCCCCAAACTGCAGGGGAACACCGGCAAGCACGTGCAAGGGTCGGGACTTGCAGCAGCTTTGGTGGGGGACTTCCTGGAAAGACCTGGAGGTGAAGACGCCTTTTCGCCATCTTAAAGGTTTTCTCTGCTTGTCCCAATGCTTTACAACTGCCTCAAGACCCTCTTTCCTCCCTTTCCCACTGCCTAGGCCCCTACCAAGGCCTGGGACATCCCCGTGTGGGTTTGGTTTTGCAGTTCCGAGGTGTCATAGCAGCTTTAGGGTGCTGCAGCCTGGAAGCTAAGCAGGGACTGGTCTGGCTGGACTTGGATGGGGGACTTCCTGTAAAGACAGGGGCTTTTGCCTTTTCACCTTCTTCAAGCATTCTCCCCCTTTGTCCCAAAGGTTCCCAACCACCCCCTGACTCTGTTCCCCCTTTCCTGCTTGCCATATGCCGCATTCTCCCTCTTTGTCCCAAAGGTTTCCAACCACCCCCTGACTCTGTTCCCCCTTTCCTGCTTGCCATATGCCCTGCCTCGGCTCAGAACTTACCTTTGTACGTTTGTCTCAGCAGTCTGCAAGTGCCACAGCCGCTCTAGGGCACTGCAGCCCAGAAACGAGGCAGGGTCTGGTCCAGCTGGGGCTGCATGTGAGATGGCCTGGGGAGATGGATTTAAAGGCTTTGGCTTCCCAATTTCTTTCCAATCTCCCCAACTTGTCCCAATACTTTCCAAGTGTCTCCTGACACTCTGGATTTCTATTTCACCTTCCTGCCTCCCTTTGTCCCTGCTAAGGAAAGGGACTTTTCCATGAGTGTCTGTCCTGGTAGCCCCTGGCACCATAGCAGCCTAAAGGTGCTCCAGCCTAGAAGTTAGTCTGGACTAGTCTTGACTGGGGCTTGGATGTGGAACCACCTGGGAAGACCAGGAGGTGGAGGCTTTACATTTCTGCTTTCTTCCACTTATCCCAAAGCTTCACAATCACCCACTGACTCACTGGCCCCTCACTTTACAGCACACATCTCCACGGCAGTCCGGCAGTACTGGGGAACTAGAATATTCTAAGGGGGCCCCAGCACAGAAACTAAGCAGGGTTGAGTCTGGCTGGGGCTTGAATGGGGGGCTGCTTAAGGAGACTGGGAGCTGGAGGCTTTTTTTCCTGCTCCATTTTCACTTTCCCCCACTTGTCATGTTCTGGAAAATCTTACCTGGCAAGAAACCCAAGCGGCACTCAGGGGATCAGAGAAACACCCTTTATTAAGCTGGTGGTCCCAGAAGGGTTCACATCTGTAAGGCCGATAGCCTCGCCAGGAGCCGGATGGACAATACTCACCCCCTCTGCTCCTGATAACACTTATCAGGAGGCCAGACATCCTACCGGCGCCTGCCTTCTCCATGTAAGCTCCCCACACCCACTCCTGCATTCCACTTCTGCATTCCACCCCTAGCCCCACACTCAGCACTAAATCATGCTGTCAGCCCAAAATTCAAAAATCCTGCCGAGAGCCTGACCAATGGCAGCTCGCCAAGTCCGGGTCCCATCTCTCTCTCTGGCCAATACAGGTGCCCATGCTTTGTTTCCCCACTGACCAATCTACTGCCCTTACCCCCTATAAAACCCCACACCCAGAACGGCTGGGCGCGACTTCTCTGGCCCCTTCTCTAGACCACAGAACCTCGCGCGGGAGCTAAATAAACTGGAATTTAGTTTTCCTTATACTGGTCTCAGTTCCTAATTTTAAGCTCGACAATAAGCCTTACAAGTGGTGCCGAAAACCCGGGAGGAGTTGAAAGACCCCTCCTGGGGGAAACTGACTCCTCCACCCAAGGCTGGACCGGGAGACCGCTCCGCCGCAAGGTAAGCCGCTCTCCTCTCCCGTACTTCTGTTGCCCACAGCCTCTCTCGCTGCTCCCTCCTGGGACTCCCTGCCTGTAACCGCGGCTGCATCAGGGACTCCTTCCCGCCATGGGCCCGGGGCCCCGGTGCCATTCCGAGGACCTGAGCGTAGAGGAGACGTCCCTACACTCTTGTCTTCTCCCCATAAGGGGTCTGCCGGGGGTCAGGAATCTGTGAGAGACGTCCCCATTTTCCTGAACCCTCTCTGGTGTTCGGAGGGGCGGTCTCAGATGCCTCCCGACCATCTCCGTAACAGCGAGTGAGGTTTGGGGTACTCAGAAGTCTGTTTTATAACTCTAGGTCCTACCCGGAGCTTGGGTTAAGCCCTGGTCCTTAATTCCAGTTTATTTGCCCTTTTGCCTAATAGCTCCCGCCGAAGTGCTTTTGTTCTCTCTCTCTCTCCTTTCTAATCCCAAGTGGGTGTGTGAGTGAGTGAGTTTATGTGTAGTC
>CAUYLG010042479.1:0-94331 GCA_963573385.1 Cacajao melanocephalus
TGGTGGGATTGGTGGAGGTGGTGGGAGTGGGGAAGGTGGTGGGAGTGGTGGAGGCGGTGGGAGTGGGGAAGGCGGTGGGAGTGGGGAAGGTGGTGGGAGTGGTGGAGGTGGTGGGAGTGGGGAAGGCAGTGGGAGTGGGGAAGGTGGTGGGAGTGGGTGAAGGTGGTGGGAGTGGGGAAGGTGGTGGGATTGGTGGAGGTGGTGGGAGTGGGGAAGGTGGTGGGAGTGGTGGAGGCGGTGGGAGTGGGGAAGGCGGTGGGAGTGGGGAAGGCGGTGGGAGTGGGGAAGGCGGTGGGAGTGGGGAAGGTGGTGGGAGTGGTGGAGGTGGTGGGATTGGTGGAGGTGGTGGGAGTCGTGGAGGTGGTGAGCACTGAATGCTTGTTGCTGTTTCAACTAATCCAAATAAGACGAGTCTGCCCTTATGTTCTGGACTCTATGCCAAAGTGTCCGTCATGTAGTGGCCATTTGGCACTAGGTGGGGATGCACCTTTGAGGGAGTGGAGCCTTGAAGGGGTCTCCTTTCTGCCCATTTGCGAGTATGTCTGTTTAAGCTCATACAGGGAGCTGGAGTGGCAGCTGGCTGGTCAGCCACCTGGCTGGTCTTCACAGGGTCAGAGGGGACTCTCACGGATGGAGTGGAAGAAGATGATTCCTCCAACCCTGCAGTGCCAGTACAATCAGCTGCGGGTGTATGAAAGGGGGTGCCATGCACCCCTCAGGAAGGAGCAGGTCTTTGCAATAGAGCTAAGTACTCTACACTGGGCATTCTGAGAAGGTACACAAATACCCACAATCTCCCCTTCTCTTCTCTGTCTTTACCCATGTAATCTGTGTAACTATTCACCTTAGGCATGTACAACACACTCAACACATAAAGCTAGACATGTAGCCAATTCCACATATATGCATAAACATATGCATGAATTCCACATATACACATAAACAGGGTCTCATATGTAAATACACACATAGCTATTTGTGTTTGCCGCTACAATGTGCGAATGTGTATGAATCATCGCTTCAATGATCAGAGTATGATTATATATCACAATATCAAGAGTCCACAAATTCACAAGTACACACATGAACAAGAATATAAATGTATATAGGGGTTCATTTACATGTAGGTGAACATATACCTCATGCCCTGTTCTTGTACCCCAGGGGTTCTTTTTGAAAAGGGAAGAACCCAATGGGGCAAGTGGGGGTGGAGAACATGCTGGGGGGAGCATTTGAAATTGCAAGAACGACAGAGAAGAAATGAGCTGAGAAATGCAGGCCCGGCTCCTGCCTGCCCCCCACCCCTCGATAGGCCCTCCCTTAAGGGCCCAATGCCACCGTCCCCTCACCTCCCTTGGAGCCCGAGTTTTAATTTGGGCGGTGTAATTTTGGTGCGAACGGTTGGGCGCCTTTCGTTGGGAAATTGGGAGGAATGCAAACAAGATTTCACTTCATTAAACAGGGGCAAACAGTAGAGAAATTGCACTTACTTATGGAAATGACTTTTAAACATGCACAGCATTTACTGGCACTGCCCGCGCTGAAATTCTTCGAGGATTATACATGTGAATAATTCACTGCGGGCCAATTAGAACCCGCTCTGTCCCTAACCCCTCAACCCCCATGCCACCCCATCTTGATGATGGCCCAGCCTTCTGCCTCCTCCAGCTCCCCCTGTTTCCCCCTCATTCCTAATCTTACACTTTGGAACCCATGATAAGAAGTAGGCTGTCACACATACTTTTAAGAGACACCTCAAACATGGTGACATACAGGTATTATAACACCTCAAACATGTTCAAATACACATAGACACACAATGTGCAAACTCACAGGGTGAGACACTGTGATGCCTCAACATGGCCACACACAGATACATTTTGATGACTCAGACATGTCAGTACACATTAGGACAACTCAGCAGTGGTGAGAAACAGACTTTGGAACACCTCAAACATGGCAGTACCCACTGTGACAACTTACAATCCAGGCAGGGGATAACACTGTCATATAAATACATATGTGCT
The DNA here is from genome assembly GCA_963573385.1 of Cacajao melanocephalus. Classification (NCBI taxonomy): domain Eukaryota; kingdom Metazoa; phylum Chordata; class Mammalia; order Primates; family Pitheciidae; genus Cacajao; species Cacajao melanocephalus. The sequence goes on from CAUYLG010042479.1 coordinate 2,028, forward strand.
TATGTGTACTCATACAGGGTAATGATTGAAACACAAGGATTCACAGACACATTGTTACAATGTAAACATCTGATAACTCAAACACAATGCATATACATTGTGCCAACTCAAACAGAGAAAGACACACTAGATTGTTAAAACACAAATTTAATTAGCTGGGCGAGATGTCTTGCACCTGTAATTCCAGCTATTCAGGAGGCTGAGGCAGGAGAATCGCTTGAACCCGGGAGATGGAGGTTGCAGTGAGTGGAGATTGGGCCACTGCACTCCAGCCTGGGCAACAAGAAGCAAAACTCACTCTCAAAAAAAAAAAAAAAAAGAAAAAGAAAGAAAAAAAAATCACAAATGTTTTGACATGAAGATAACTCATAACAACTCAAACTTGGAGTCATAAGCAGGCACATTGGTGATACTGTCATAATTTGGAGAAAATTCAGAAAAGGAAACACAATTACACACATCAGTCGACTCAAAACTGATTACACACCTTGATATTCCTGAGAACTAAAACCTGGCAAGATATATAAGCCAGGCAAATACAAGGATATACTCATGGCGACAGTTTAAATGCAATGACCAACACACATTCTGCCTCCTGAAACATGCTGGCTCACAAGAACACATGGCAGCTCAAACACGGTCACATACATCAGGGTCATTCAAACGTGGTAAGATAGATTTAGGTATGCATTTCCTCAATTCAGGCATCAGGATAATTCCAGTGTCACCCACACGTTTTGACAAATATGGTACACACAGAGCACATTATGAAAATCCCAACATGGGCCTGGCGCAGTGGGCTCACGCCTGTAATTCCAGCACTTTGGGAGGCCGAAGTGAGTGGATCACCTGAGGTCAGGAGTTCAAGACCAGCCTGGCCAACATGGAGAAACCCTGTCTCTACTAAAAATACAAAAATTATCCGGGCCTGGTGATGCACACCTGTAATCCCAGCTACTTTGGGACACTGGAGCAGAATTGCTTGAACCTGGGAGACAGAAGTTGCAGTGAGCAATATCGCACCATTGCACTCTAGCCTCGGTGACAAGAGTGAAACTCCACCTCAAAAAAAAAAATTACAATATGATGATATTCATACTGTGACATATTGAATATTCACTTATTTGCATGTTATATGAAGGCAAACATAGGGACACAGTTTCTGTGACAACCCAAAGATGTTGACACACAAGAGAGGGTGAGACACATTCACAGGTTATGACACATATGAAGACAACCTTGAAACAAAATACTCAGCATTGACACAAAAATTATAAACTGAAACAGCAAATGCAAACATACTCAACCCTTGGACTCCCAAATGACCCAATGACACACAAATGCTGCGCAGAAACTCTGAGACATAATGACGTTCATAACTGATACATAGTAACACTTAGTTACTGATACATAGTACACAATTGGACTGCCACTGCCACACCCTCACTGACAGATACACCCTAACCTCTAACCACCCCCACCACCCCCGACCCCACACACCAGCCAAACCCCTATTCACTTAATCTAATTAACAGTATAGAAGCTGTCTTTTTTTTTTTTTTTTTTTTTTTTTGAGACAGAGTCTCGCCCTGTGATCCATCCTGGAGTGCAATGGTGCAATCTTGGCTCACTGCAACCTCCGCCTCCTGGGTTCAAGCGATTCTCCTGCCTCAGCCTCCCAAGTAGCTGGGATTACAGGCATCCATCGCCACGCCCGGTTAATTTTTTGTATCTTTAGTAGAGACAGGGTTTCATCATGTTGGCCAGACTGGTCTCAAACTCCTGACCTCGTGCTTCGCCTGCCTCAGCCTCCTAAAGTTCGGGGATTACAGGCATGAGCCACCGCACCCAGCCCTCATAGTACAGAAGCTGTCTTAGTGAAAACGAGGCACTAGACGCCAAGCAGAAGGGTAGGGCTGAAAAAGGAGTAGAGAGAAATAGGGTGTCATCTGTAAATCCATGACAGAACTCACATGGAGAAGGAACCACTTAAGAGTAATGATGGCAGCCCAGTGCGGTGGCTCATGCCTGTAATCCCAGTACTTTGGGAGGCTGAGGCTGGTGGATCACCTGAGGTCAGGAGTTCAAGACCAGCCTGGCCAACATGGTGAAACCCCATCTTTATTAAAAATACAAAAAAATTAGCCGGGCATGGTGGCAAGTGCCTGTAATCCTAGCTACTCAGGAGGCTGAGGCAGGAGAATCACTTGAACCTAGGAGGCGGAGGTTACAATCATCTGAGATCATGCCATTGCACTCCAGCTCAGGTGACAGTGCGAGACTACTTCAGAAAGAAAGAAAGAGAGAGAGAGAGAGGAAGGAAGGAAGGAAGGAAGGAAGGAAGGAAGGAATTAAGGAAGGAAGGAATTAAGGAAGGAAGGAAAGAGAGAGGAAGGAGAGAGAGGAAGGAAGGAAGGAAGAAAGGAAGGAAGGAAGGAAGGGAAAAGAAAGTTAGAATATGTGCCTGAGAGTGAGCTGGTGGGTTGTTGCTGTCGTCATGTGGTGGGTGGTGCAGTTTCCTCTGCCAGGACTTCAAGATCATTAAGAACGACAGCAACAAAACAATCAGATAATGTGCAGTGCCACAACAGGCCACCCACCATGGGGGCTGGGGACTGCTTACCTCTCAGAGGACGAAGCTCTATTAGAACTCTTGCTCCCAGAAGCAGTCAGCACTTTTGGGCCACTCCCATTTCACAGAAGGAGGCATTGAGGACAAATGACCAACAAGGTCATGCTGAGTCTGGGGAGGGGTAAGGGGGTAAGAGCCTCTGGAGGCAGAGAGAGGAACAGAGAGAAGGTGGAGGCACCAGCCCTCGTCCGCCCCTTCCCACCCATGACAGAGAGCACCTGGGCCCACAGCTGCTCTGCTGCCTTCCCCCACCCTGCCTGCCTCTCCTTCTACCAAGTCCCAGCCCACCCCCAGCCTCCTCCCCTCCCTCAGTCCCAGTCCTAGCCTCCCTCCTCCATCCCCTCCCCACTTTCTCCCTTGCTTGCTCTCTCTCTCCAACGGGCACATGTCAGAGAACATTATGTGCACCGCGAATTTGCATAATTCAAGAAGCATCAAATTAAATTTGCATAATTCCTTTGATTACACTTGTTATTAAATGTAAGTGACATTGATTTACAAAATGGCCCAATATAAGGTTAATAGCAAATGTCACCTTCCAACAGGGTGAGTGTGTGTGCGAGTGTGTGGCAGGGGCAGGGGATTGCAGGAGGATGGACCTGAGTCCTCGCATCTCTTTTCTGCCAGGCTCAGCGCCTCCGTGCACACCCTTCCTGTCCTTCTCCTCAGCTGCTCCAGGCCCTTGGTCTCTCCTCCCCAGGTTCTGAGTACTAACATAAGGGGAACAACTCAGGGTACAGCCCCCGATTTCTTCCCCTTTCTTCCAGGGCTGGATTCAGCAAGCTTACGTTACAGAGTCAAAGGGAAAGGTTCCGAGTTGTGGTGTTAGAGTGATAAGGGATCATAAACTATGAAGTATAGAAGTGCTTCGGAATTTGCCCCAAAGACAAATTTCTTCAGGTAAGTCACTGAACGGATGTGGTGTTCTCACTCAGCTTCTGATGTGAGTGAGAACAGGAGACTCGGCAGGGGCCGGGCGGCAGAGCAGGTACGGACTGAGTTCACAGGACTCCAGGCACAGGCAGTGAGGACCAACTGAGGGTAGTGTGGACACACTCTCTGAGCAACAAAGAGACCTAGGTGCGAGAGCACGAGGACTCAGGAGCCCAGCAGGGAGACTCCTAGTGAGCTAAGACTGGGGATGGGGACCAGGGGATCCACAGCTTGGTGTCTGAGTCACCATGCATTTGAAGCCCAGAGAAAGAGAGGGGTGGAAATGTCATTTCCCTGCCCCGCAGAGACAACAGGCTCCACAAGACATCAGCAAGGGTGCTCAGGGCCCAGAAAAGGAAAAGAGCTACCGTGACAACCATGAAATGCAAGGACACAGAGGTACACAGAGCAGGACACAGACCCACTCCCACCACCAACACGAAACACCTGCACATGCGCACTCAGCCCCCTGCAGACACACATACCCCAGTACAGATCTGTGTGTGTGTGTGTGTGTGTGTGTACACGGTTGTGGGCGTTACAGCCACATGAACATGGAGGGACATAAGGACCCAAGTATACTTGTGGACCATATTACACATTCAGACACATGGATGACTGGCTGCTAAAGCACGTGAAAGTGGAAACTCACAGACACAGAAACACATAGACATAGAGTGCCTTCAAGTTCATGACAGTGAGGACGTGGACAGGAATACTCTCTGCCTTCAGAAGGGGCTCCCCTCCCCAGGGGGTCTTTCCATTGCCTCCCAGAACTTGGAGGAGTTGGCGTGGAGAGGATTGTGGGAGAGGTGTTTGGATGGGGCTCCTTCTGCTTCTGGGCCACCACCTTTGTGGGAACAATTGAAGAATCTCGGTGTCTGCGCACAGCCTCCTTTGGAGCTGCCCTCCCCCTACACCCCTTGCTGAAAGGTCCCTTCCCTCCTCCTTAATCTGCCACCGTGTGTGTGTGTGTGTGTGTGTGAGTGTGTGTGTGTATGTGTGTGAGTGTGTGTGTGTGTGTGTGTGCTGGGGCTGGGGCAGTGCGCCATTCATCCTCTCCCTGGGTGAGAATATCGACAAGGCGGTAACTAATCATTAAACCCACTGGCCCCTTTAAACAAGGAAGGAGAATTATGAGCAGGACTGTGGGGGACAGGGACCCCCTCACAGGCCCTCTGAGTGAGAGGTGGGCTCAGGACTGAGCTCTGAACACACTTGAGAGCCAAACTCAATAATCATTGGCTCCAGCAGAGGAGAACTGGGGAACTCCAACCTGGAGGTAGGAGGTAGAATAGCATCTGCCCTGGAACCTACAGACACATGCTGAATCCAGGCACAGCATTCACACACGGACACATGTAGGCAAGGACCTACAGATACATATACCTTGTGGACACCCACAAATAAATGCATAATGCACAGGACAGACACAGGTTACACACTCCTCCCATGAAGCCCCCACCCTCCGCCAGCACAAACACAGATTCACAGATTTTTGTTTTTTTTGAGATAGGATCTCACTGTGTTGTCCAGGCTGGAATGCAGTGGTACAATCTTGGCTCACTGCAACCTCCACCTCCTGGGCTCACGCGATCTTCCTACCTCAGCCTCCTGAGTAGCTGGGACTACAGGCACCCGCTACCATGCCCAGCTAATTTTTGTATTTTTTTTTGTAGAAATGGAGTTTTGCCATGTTGCCCAAGCTGGTCTTGAACTTCTGGGCTCAAGTGATCCCGTCTTGGCCTCCCAAGTGCAGGGATTACAGGCATGAGCCACTGTGCCCAGCCAGATTCATAGATTCTTGCAGTGTAATAATCATAATGGTCAAGAATGACAGTCCTAGGTGACAGGAATCTGTGTTCGAATTCTAATTCTACCATTTCCCAGCTGAGAGGCCTTTAGATACTTACTAAATCATTCAGAACTCCTATTTCCTTATCTGTTAAGTGGGTATACTAATAGGGCCTACCTTGGGGAGCTGTTGTGAGTATTAAATGAGATAATAAATGGAAAGTGCCTGGCACATAGTAAATGACAGGTGCTTCACATTTATCATCTTGGCCAGGTGCGGTCGCTCATGCCTGTAATCCCAGCACTTTGGGAGCCCAAGGCAGGCGGATCACTTGAGGTCAGGGATTCGAGACCAGCCTGGCCAATATGGTGAAATCCTATCTCTACTAAAAATACAGAAATTAGCCGGGCGTGGTGGTGCATGCCTGTAATCCCAGCTACTCGGGAGGCTAAGGCAGGAGAATCGCTTGAACCCAGGAGGTGGAGGTTGCAGCGAGCCGAGATCACGCCACTGCACTCCAGCCTGGGCAACAGAGTGAGACCCCATCTCAAAAAACAAAACAAAACAAAAAACAACAACAACAACAAACCATTTATCATCTCATAGGTGATCTTTGCTGCTGCTGGTGACGTTGCTATTTCCAATCCTGAATATTTACTGAGTACCTTCTATGTCCCAGTCATTGTGCAGGCCCTGGGGACACAGTGATAACCCAGGCTGACAGTCCTGGGGACTCCAGGGGACTAAAGGACTGAGGACAAAGCCTCACGCCCCTCACCCACCCCCACTGCAGGGCAGGTGCAACAGACATGGGAGGTCTGGGGAAGGCTGGGCTGGGCGTTGTTTTGTCATCTGCCTGGGTCGTTGCTGCCTTCCACTCTCCACCTTCAAAGAAGATTGGTGCGGCACTAAAAAACTACTCCCCCTTTCCCTAAGCTATCTCTTCCACCCCCGTGTTAGTCATTTCCTGACTTGCAAACCCTGAGTTCTGACATGCACACCACCCTCATCCCACCACCGTGTTTTTGTTTTTATTCTGATTGTCACAGGGCGCCCAGGTCCACGCAGGAGGATGGAGTGGAGAGCGTATGCACACACGGACAGCACATATTCCTGTCCTTGGGTTCTGTGCCCAGAGTCGCCTCCCCTCATATCCCCCTGCCCTAACCAGGTGGGGCCATTGCTGCCAGTCTCCTAATTAGCAAATCCACAGGCTCCTCGGTATTTCTTCTCTTCGACCTCTGCGGCATTTGGCAGCAACTCCACCCCTCCTCCTTGAAACTGTCTCCTGTCTTGATTTCCATGACATTGCACCTCCCCGCTTCCCCTCCTCCATCTCTGAAGTTCCTGTTCTGGCCTCCCACCCGCCCCTCTGCTTTCTCCCAACCCCTAAATCTAACTCTGCCTAACCATTCTTCTCTCAAACCTCTTCTCTCCCCTCTGTCTTTTCACAAGCACAGTCAATCCCAACTCGGCCCATCATCTCTCTGGAAATAAACACCCAGTTGAGATTTCTAACCACCAACTCTTATCTCTCAAATGACAAGCCTAAATTTCCACCTGTCTGTTTCAGCTAGTACGTCAAATTCCCCATGTCCAAGACTGAACACGTTCATTTCATTGGCCAACGTTTCTCGAGCACATATGACGTCCAGACACTGTGGCAGGCACTGAGGATACCAAGTGAAGGATGCAGTCTCTGCCCTCAGAGAGCTTAGAGTCTAAGAGGCTCCCCTCCTCCTGACCTTCCTCCTCATTCTTTCCTCCTTCCATCCTTTCAATTATAGAGCCTCTGAATCATCTACTCATTTTGCCCCCAAAGCTCACGCCCTTGGCACGCGTTATGTTTTCCCCACTTCCTCCTCATCCTGTCAGCCTTCAAGTCCTGGAAGATCTTTGTCCCAAATCAGGTCGCGTCATTTCTTGCCTCCTGAGCAGTTTTCCTCGACACCTGTCTCTAGGATGTAGTTTGTCCCATGACCCCTACTAAATCTATCTGTCAAAAGCACAGCTCTGATGATGGGTTGAATTGTGTGCTCCCCCTCCCAATTTGTTGAAGACCTAACCTCTGGTACCTGTGAACCTGACCTTTTCTGGAAACAGGGGCTTTGCAGACATAATTCTGATGCAGATTAAGATGAGGTCCCACTGACATAGGATGGGCTCTTAATCCAATATGACTGGTGTCCTTAGAAGGACACTGGTGTCATGCAAAGACACAGACACACAGACAGCCATGTGAGGCCAGAGGCAGAGACGGGAGTGGTGCTGCCACAAGTGTTGGAATGCCTGGGATTGCGAGAAGCCGAAAGAGGCAAGGAAGGGTCCTTCCCTAAAGACTTTGAGGGAGCAAGGCCCTCTGATACCTGGATTTTTTTTTCCTTTGAGATGGAGCCTCATTCTGTCGCCCAGGCTGGAGGGCAGTGACGTGAACTGGGCTCACTGCAGCCTCCACTTCCTGGGTTTAAGTGATTCTCTTGTCTCAGCCTCCTAAGTAGCTGGAATTACAGGCATGCGCCACCATGCCTGGCTAATTTTTTATATTTTTAATAGAGATGGATTTCACCATGTTTCCCAGGCTGGTTTCAAATTCCTGGCCTCATGTGATCCACCCACCCAGGCCTCCCAAAGTGCTGGGATTACAGGTGTGTGCCACTGTACCTGGCCCATACCTTGATTTTTGACGTCAGGCCTCCAGAACTGTGAGAGGATAATTTTCTGTTGTTTTAAGGTACTTGGTTTGATTCTTTGCTATGGTGGTCCCAGGAAACTAGTACAATGACACAGCCAAACTTGGAAATCTTCAGTGACTCCCAGTGTGGATTAAAATTGGGATAACAGTAATCACTTCAAAGCATTGTTCTCATATATGATTTAATTTCATTTTTGCCACAATCTTAAGAAGTAGTTATTTATTTTTCATCTCTTTTTTTCTTTTTTTTTTGAGACGGAGTCTCGCTCTGTCGCCAGGCTGGAGTGCAGTGGCGCGATCTCAGCTCATTGCAACCTCCACCTCCTGGGTTCAAGCAATTCTCTTGCCTCAGCCTCCCAACTAGCTGGGACTACAGGTGCATGCCACCATGCCCAGCTAATTTTTGTATTTTTAGTAGAGACAGGGTTTCACCATGTTGGCCAGGATGGTCTTGATCTCTTGACCTCATTATCTGCCTGCCTTGGCCTCTCAAAGTACTGGGATTATAGATGTGAGCCACCATGCCCAGCTGGCTATTTAATCCTATCTTATAAATGAGGAAACTAGATACAGAGAGCCTAAATAAGTCACCAAGATCATACACTTTGGGCTGAGGTCCCAAACTCTGTACCCTTAAACTCTAGGCAGTTTTGTCTCTCAAGGCTGGCCACAAACTTATCATTCTGGCTCCATTTCCAGTTCCTTTTCTGCTCATAATCTAAGCGTTAGCCAAACTGGTCTATTTGCTGTTTTTTCAAGGAGCAGGTCAAATGCCACCTCCCTAATGATCATCTGATGAGAAGGGACCCTCCCCTGTGATTCCTTTTCCACTGCGTGTCACCCTTGCCTGACCCATCTCTGACTGCCCCACATAGCTTAGTGGAGCACCAGGCATGTGTCTTCTAGAAAGGTGTTTCACACTGACTCACTGCTCTTTCCCCTGAGGAAGCCTGCATTCCATGTGTCAAGGCTTTGGACAGACCCACTTTGGATCCAGGCTCTAGGGCTAACTAGTTGGTAGCCAGAGTCTCGGGTTACTGACCTGTAAAATAGGGATGATAACAATTCTTACTTCACAGACTTGTGAAGAAGAGAACCAACATGTTGTACTAGACATCCAGTACTGTTGGCTAAAATCTCCTGGGAATGGTGATCTCTTCTTTTGGAAGCCAATATGTGGTCTCAGAGAGTCTCCTAATCCTAGCCACCTGAACACCTGACCTATGGGGACCAATCTGGGTCCTTCTCTGGGACCCCTCGCAAAGGAACCGAGGGGAGAGATGAACCTTCCCTGGTGATGGCAGCTGCAGGTGAAACCCCATACAGAGAGCATTTGGGTGTCCATCCAGGTCCTGCTCTGAATGTAGACGCCCGATGCCATCTCTTCCCTTCCCACTCCTTGATTATTTGTACCTATACTTGATTACCTGAGATGTCCCCATTTCTTCCAGTAGATACCCCTCTTTGCCTAAACTAATTCAAATTGGATTGCTATGGCTTGCAACCAAATGAGTCTTGATGGATACAACCTATAAGGAAGGGGCTGGCACATAGTAGGGGCTCAATAATTGTTAGTTCCTCCCCTAGGGAAGAAATAAATGGAATCGCTAGTCCCAGAGAGTGTGTCCTTTGGGGCTGTCCCACAGAGGATCAGGACCTCTGCTCAGTTCTTACTTCCAGAAGATGAGTGGACAGCCTGGCCAGGGCCTGAGGCTCAAAAGGCTGCAGCCCTTCAATCACCGTGAAATTAGAAACGTTTCATTCAGCAGGGTGCGGTGACTCACGCCTGTAATCCCAGCACTTTGGGAGGCTGAGGTAGGCAGAACTTGAGGTCAGGAGTTTGAGACCAGCCTGGCCAATATGGCAAAACCCCACCTCTACCAAAATTACAAAAATTAGGAGGGCATGGTGGCACATGCCTGTAGTTTCAGTTGCTGGGGAGGCTGAGGCACAAGAATGGCTTGAGCTCTTGAGACGGAGGTTGCAGTGAGCTGAGGTCACACCACTGCACTCCAGCCTGGGTGACAGAGAGAGACTCCATATCAAAAAATAAAAAATAATAAAATAAAATAAACATTCTATTCATACCTTTTGATCACTAGCAAAAATAATTTATGAGCAATAGCAAACAAGCTGACCAAATTTTAAAGACAGAGGAAAAGCTTATAAAACTAAAAATGGGGCTTAGCATGAATAGGTGAAGACAGAAGATTTTAAAAATTTTCAGGAGGTGATCACCTTGGGTAGAAATGAAATCATGATAGATTATTTAAAACCTGGGCAAGGCGAGGTGGCTCTGCCTGTAATCTCAGCACTTTGGGAAGCTGAGGCAGGCAGATCACGAGGTCAAGAGTTTGAGACCAGCCTGACCAACATGGTGAAACCCTGTCTCTACTAAAAATAGAAAAATGAGCTGGGCATGGTGGCACGTACCTATAATCCCAGCTACTCAGGAGACTGAGGCAGAAAATCACTTGAATCTGGGAGGCAGAGATTGAAGTGAGCCAAGATTGCACCACTGCATTCCAGCCTGGGTGACAGGCAAGACTCTGTCTCAAAAAAAAAAAAACAAAAAAACCCCTGGGATCACTAAGCAGACATCTCCCAGCTGAGTCACAGGCAGGGGAGGCTGTGTGAACCTCTGCACCATCCTAGCCGCCCCTCCGCAGTGCTCTGCTCCCAGGAAAGCCTGGCATTGCCTGGAGAGTGGAGCCACCTGTGACTGGTGACAGATCCACCGTGGTCTTACGTTAGAAAGCAGCCTTCTCTTGAAGGCAGGTATGACAAGTAATTGCCTCTGAAAAAGGGAGTTGGTAGGGTTGTGACGATAGGGTAATTTTCACATTTTACTCTGCATACTTCTCTGTATTGTTGCAATCTTTTACTTTGAGTATATATTATGGTGTATTTTTAAAAGATTTAGAGAAAGCAGAAAGCAATCTTACTGTGGGTACACGCATGAGTGCTGTTGGGGTGCACGCGTGGCTCCATGTCGTCCTGCCAGACTCCTTCGTGGGGACCTTGGTGAGTTAAGCTTACCCTCCTTCTGCTCCTTTCCCAGCCGCAGCTCAGCAGGCTCATCTTCCTGGGTACAAACGGACCCGGTGTTTGGCTGCGAGGACTGCCTGCTGCAGCAGAGGCCCCCGGACCAAGGGGGGCGGGGCGGCTCCGTCTGCTTCCCATATGGGGACATTGTCTGTTCCTGCCTGAGGGCCCCCTCCCTCCTGCCTCACATTGTCCCCTTGCTGTCTCCTGCTGGCCCAAGCCCTGGCCTGCATCTTCCCTTTTCATTAGCCTCCTAGTGGTAGCCCCAGGCAGGTCACAGGGGGCTGGGATGCTGCTCGCTCTTTTCCAGCCCTGAGCCCATGGCCAGCTCACCCTGGACTCTTCCCAGCCTGGAGTCTCAGCCTCACGTGTACACACAGGATGTACGAAGAGGATGAAGCCCCATACTGGGCAGGGCCTCTGGTCACAGGGGTGCCTTTGCTGACCTTGGCTCAGGCCCCAGGGGAGAAGTGGGGAGGAGAAGGCCGCAATTGTCCCCTGTTCTCCTTGCAAAACCCCCATACTTTATTAACCTGGGTTTGGTGGGAATGAGACTGGAGTTCCTCATAGTCATTCAAGGCTGGAGGCTGCCACTTTGGGAGCAAATCCAAAGAGTATGGGGTTAGGAGGAGGCCATCCCCAGCTCTGGCAATGCTCTGACCGTGCAGGGGAGGGTCTTTGGGGTTTGTCTTGAGAGAGAAATTTCTACAAAGCCTCCTTCCAGATATTCAAAGACAGACCGCCTAACAAGGTACAGTGTCCAACAGAAATCAAAAGACACACAAATGGCTCAGCTCAGCTCTTGTCTCCCCCTTCCCTACCTAGAACCTCACTTCAGCAGCCAGAGCTTCTCTGATCAGGTGGTGCACATCCCACTTCTTCAGGGTTCTCTCCTCTACCTGCCACTCAAGGCCCAGGCGGAGCCTCCCCTGTTCCAAAACCTTCCTCTAGTCCACCCTATCCTCCTGAACTCTCTCAGCACTTCTTGCTGAAACAGGGCCCAAGAATCTGCATTTCTAACAAATTCCCAGATGATGCTGATGGTACGGGTCCAGGACCACACTTTCAGAGCTACGGGTTTGGACAATTTCCTAGGGGCAGGAAATCTTCCGGGGTGGGGGGCAGGTGGAAGAGGTGAAGGATGGCTGCGGAGCCCTGATACAAAGGCAGAGAAAACCTAATCCATGTATCCAGCTACACACACATTCAGGATATCTGTTGCTTAGTGAAGAGAAACTGGAAGTTAAAGTCAAGAGGCCTGGATTATCTACCACTCACTGGCTCACCAGCTGCCAGGTTTGATGCAGATCATTGATCTCTTTCAGCCTCAGCTTCCTCATCTATAAGTGGGGATAATATTAATCCTGACCCAGAGGTTACTGAAAAGATCTAACAGGATAATACTTGTAAGAGTATTAGGCAAACTCGGGGAGCTTGACAGGTATGTGTTGACAAGGTGGGGGGTTTATTTGTATTTCTCAAACACACAGTATTTATAATCTGTCACACTGTGTTTTTAACTGTTTTGTAAATATTTCATGAATTTAACCCTCATAAGAATCCTATGAAAAAGGAGCTATTGCTATTCTTCCCTTTTTTTTTTTTTTTTGAGGTGGAGTCTTGCTCTGTTGCCCAGGCTAGAGTGTGGTGGCGCGATCTTGGCTCACTGCAACCTCCGCCTCCTAGGTTCAAGCGATTGTCCTGCCTCAGCCTCCGGAGTAACTGGGACTACAGGCACTTGCCACCACCCCTGGCTAATTTTTTTGTATTTTTAGTAGAGACAGGGTTTTACCGTATTGGCCAGGCTGATCTCGAACTCCTGACCTTGTGATCTGCCCTCCTTGGTCTCCCAAAGTGCTGGGATTACAGGCACGAGCCACCACGCCTGGCCTATTCTTTCCATTTTATAGATGGGAACACTGCGGTTAAGTAACTTGCTGGTAATTGCACAGCTAGCAAATGGCACAGCTTGGTGTTGAACTCAGTTGCCACCGAGTGTGCTCCTAACCATCACTCTGTGCTGCCCAGCTACATGTTGGCTTATACGTCCATCAGTATGTGTGGGTTTGCAAAGGTGTACACATTAAGTTTCTAAGAGGATCCCACGTGTATAAGTGCTTACAAAAGTGTGTGCCAAGTATATATAGTCTAATGGCAATAGTAATAGAAATCAGTTATTGAACACTTACTCTATGCCAGGCGCTGTGCTAACCATGACTACCATTGACTCCTCACAACCCTACATGGTAGATTATATTATTATTCTCATTTTCCTGTTGAAAGATGCTGAGCAAGGTTAACTAATTATCCAAGGTCACACCTCCAGAGATGAGTGGAGCAGGAAGGTTTAACTAGACGTCAGCAGAGCCTTATGCTTAACCCCTAGGCTGCACTGAGTGTGTCTGCTCAGCACGGGGATATTGTATGTAAGGGTACAATTGCATGTAAGTATCAATCTGTCTCTCTGTCCATTTGTCCATCTATCCATTTATCCAGCCATCCATTTACCCACCCTTATGTATCTATCATTGGCAGCTGAGGCCATTGCCTTGCATCAAGTTTTTTGAAAGCCAAGCAGTGGGAGACTGAAGAAGAAGTAACAGAGGGAGCTGCAGCCCCTTTCAGCTGGCTCAAACTTCCTGGGATGTGTTCCCTTGAGTCCAGAATGCCTGTAAGGGACACAGCCTTGCCCAGGGGTGCAGGGAGAGACGTCTTACACAAAAGGGTGGTTGCATTCTTTTTCTCACTCTTACTACACTGGACCAGTGGGCAGGGACAAGGTGGGCACAGAGGGACCGTGCACACTCCTCAGAAAGCAAATTGGGAGCTGACCCTACATCTACCCATGTTGGGTGCTCACCCAGTGGGCCAGAATCTGTATATTGGAATCCAAACTAGTTTGTATCTTCAAGACTGATTTCCTTTATGTTTCTCCTTTGCTTTTATTTTATTTTCTTGAGATAGAGTCTGACTCTGTCACCCAGACTGGAATGCAATGGCGCGATCTCGGCTTACTGCAACCTTCACCTCTTGGGTTCAAGCAATTCTCCTGCCTCAGCCTCCTGAGTAGCTGGAATTACAGGCGCCCACCACCATGCCCAGCTCATTTTTGTATTTTTAGCAGAGACGGGTTTCACCATATTGGCCAGGCTGGTCTTGAACCACCTGCTTCAACCTCCCAAAGTGCTGGGATTACAGGTGTGAGCCACCATGCCCAGCTTCTTATCATTTCTTAACTGTGGGGTTTTTTCGCTGGAGGATTGCTAAATCTGGTTCTAAAGAGAGAGAAAGCTGAATGACTGACCTAAGTTAATGTTTCAAGGAAAGTGAGACTAGTAGGCAAAAGAATGAAAAGATTTGGGAGACAAGAGGGTGACCAGTATGACTAAAAAGTTTCTTTTTGGAGTGGGGGCCAAGTTACCTGGATGTGATGGAGTAAATATTATTTTCTATCTTGAAGAAAAATGTGTGATGTTTATACTGTCTCAGAACAAATAGGCCTGTGACTGATGGATAGTTTACCATTTATGTAGCTGGTTTCATGTACTTTTGACAGCTCAATCAGGATTTCAACAGTTATAAAAAATGATTTTCTCCTAGGAAGTTGCAGGAGAGGAGCACGTGCCCTCACCCCCACCCTGTGCCCACCGGGCACTGTGCCTCTGAGAGGAAAAGACTTGGATGTGCGGAGCAGTACGGGGGCAGGAAGAAGCCGCTGGGTGTCCCCAGGTTTCCCAGGTTGAACATAGGGTACCTCATTTCCCCAGGGCTGCCTGGGGACTATTTGGCTGGATTGAGACCTGGAAGCCATTTGGGAAGGTCATTGAGTCCTCACTGTTCCTGGGACTGGCCATGAGGAAGAAACTCTCATCAAGAACCCAGGAACCCAAGAGAGTTGGACCCGGATGGAGACTGGCCTTGAGACCATGTGGAGGCTTTGGGCCTGAGTGCACCCTTCATCGGGGATCCAGCCTGTGTTTAAGCCACTATCCCTACTGTGGACAAGGGGAAGGGCTGTGGCCATCCAGGCCCTCAGTTGGAGGCAGGAAAAGTAACAGTAGCCAGAGCAGGAAGGTGGAAGGTAGGAGGTAGTATTTTGCCACTGTGCCCATGCTCAGGGGCATTTTGGGTGTGGGTTTGCTTGCTTTAAAGATGTTTCAATGTGGAAAAGCCCAGATTTGTACCAAAGATCAGTTACCAGCAGATGGGGTGGTAAAGTGTGAAGACAGAAAGTCCTCAGCTCGCCTTAGAGGTTTTGCTCACACTAGGGCAGGTGACTGAGCTCAGAGACACCTAGAGCTGGCACAGACTTGCCCCCAGAGATGTCTTCAAGCCTCTGGCTTATGACTTTGAGAGTATCAGTCAGACTTTCAAGGTCACTTTCAAGAAAGCCTCTCCTCAAGGTGGAACTGGCTTTGTCCCATGGACACAGGAGCCCTCCTTAAGGGCAAGGATGTTCACATACATTTTTTTTTTTTTTTAGCATTACTCACAACCTAAGCAAGCTCCAGAGTCAGACTACCTGGGTTCAAATCCACTCTCCTCCGCTCACTGACTCTGTGATGTTAAGCAAGTCACTTAACCTCTCTGGGCCCCAATTTCTTCATTTGCAAAATGAGTATATATTGAAACAATCTCGTAGGATTGCTGTAAAGATTGAATAAAATAGCATACCGTATCAATTTAGCACAGTGTTTGGCACATTGCACTAAATGGTAATTATTTCTCCTCCTCCCTCTTTTTCATAATTACCATGCCATTACTCAGACTACGTGCAAGGCATAACAACATGTATTTATTTAAAAATGTATACCAAAGTAGCAGTGTATACTAAATATATACTAAAGTAGTTATTGAGGATACAGTATTAGATGATGAATACAATTTGTTAGGCACCTACTCTATGCTAAAGCTCTGTTAAAATACTCAAATACGTTATTTCATTCACGAAGGTCCTTGCCTTCATGAAGCTAACAGTTTAGACTTTTTCTTTTTTTTCAGAGCTGGAGTTTCGCTCTGTTGCCCAAGCTGGAGCGAGTTGGTGTGATCATAGCTCGCTACAGCCTCCAACTCCTGGACTCAAGCAATTCTCCCACCTTAGCCTCAGTCTCCCAAGTATCTTTGACTACAAGTGTGCACTACCTCACTTGGCTAATGTATTTCAATTTTAATTTTTAGAGATGGGGTCTTGAACTTCTGGGCTCAAGCGATCCTCCTGCCTCAGCCTCCCAAGTACCTGGGATTATAAGCACAAGCCACTGTGGCCAGCCATAAATTTATCAGTTTAAAAGGAGCTTTATGGCCAGGTGCGGTGGCTCACACCGGTAATCCCAGGACTTTGGGAAGACAAAGTGGGCGGATCACCTGAGGAGTTTGAGACAAGCCTGGTCAACATGGTGAAACCCCGCCTCTAGTGAAAATTTTTAAAAAAAGAATTCTCTGAGTGTGTTGGTGCATGCCTGTAATTTCAGTTACTCAGAAGGCTGAGGCAGGAGGATCATTTGAACCCTAAAGATGGAGGTTGCAGTGAGCTGAAATCATGCCACTGCACTCCAGCCTGGGTGACAGAGCGAGACTCCATCTCAAACAAACAAAAAAATGGAGCTTTCCATATATTATCCAATGTTGTCTTCACAGGAATCCCATGAGGGAGATATTGTTGTCCCCATCCTACAGACAGAGAAATTGAGACAGGGCAGTCAGATCAGACATGAGGGACTTAGATTCAAACACCCAGCTCTAGGGCTAGAAGCCCATGCCCCTTCTCCCATGCCATGCTGCTGCCCCACCTCCACACTGCTAAATATGCAACACATTAATTGTCATGTCTATAGAAGCGTGGGTCTGTAGAAGGGTGTGTGCTCCTGTGCGTCTGGACACATTTCTGTGACTGAAAGCCTTATGTTAGTAGGTGTGAGTGATTTGTGTAATTATATTTCTGAATCTTATGCCCGAGGGAGAATGTTTATATAACTTTGTAGGATTGTGTAGGTAAGTGCAAATGTGGTTTGATTATTGGTTGGTGTAGCTGTGTGTGGGTGTGTTGTGTGTCTATGGATGGCTCAGGTTAGTGGAGGGTGGCACTGGCATATGGGACTCTTTCCACTTCCCTGTTAAAGGAGGGGAGAGAGGTGCTGGGAGGTGGGAAGGGTGGTCTGCTAGAGGGACCCTTGCTGGAGGGGGCATCCATCGGGCCTGGGCCTGGCCATTGGCGGCTGGCTCCACAGCTGGGTTTCAGTGCTGGGTTTCAGGCCGAGAGATGGAGAAGCTCATTTCTCCTTAAACACCGCAGATTAAGGGCCCGCAGTGGGCACGGGTGGGAGGGTGCCGTGTCGCTCATGTTACAAATCAATTCATTACCGGCACTCGCAGTCGCCTCCGATCTTCAAGGATCGGGGGGTTTGATGAAGAGGATTCATTTCAAGAAATAAACCTTTTAAATTAACCACAAGATGAGGGAAATTTCTTTATTTAAAAAATGCTCAGGCTCTGCCAGCTTTGTTTTCTCTCTTATTAGCATTGTTATTAATAATCCCACCCTCTCCCTCTAGGGGAGAGTCCGCTCTGCCCTGGGAGGAAGAGCGAGCCCCTGGGATGGGGGACAGGCCTCCTGCCAGGGTACTTTGGCCAGGTCTGTCAAATCCACCAAGGTCTCCAAGGTCCAACGGTGGGACCCCAACCAGGCTCTGTGGCCCAGATAGACTCTCAGGCAGGTGACCAGGAACCTGCCGTATGACCTTGGGTAAGTCATTTCACCCTTCTTTCCTCAACAGCTAAGTGACCATAAAATCATCACTTTCTATAGCTGGACCTATAGGAGTTTAGCTCTTGTTTGTTATCAATGAGCAAACAGATCCAGAGAAGGGTGGTGGCTGACCCAAGGTCACACAGAAGCTTCTTAGCAGAGATGCATTCGATACCAGCCTAATTCCTCACCTAGTTTCTACCTGGAAACAAGCATGTGGACTTGTGATATGTAAATTACAAAGCACCTTGAAACACTTTGTCTCACTGGAAATGTACCAATAACTTGTCAGGTGTATATTACCATCCCTGTTTTACAGATGAGGAAATTGAGGTGCTTTTTTGGCAGGAAGCATGCCCTACCCTATTGGGTCATGTGAGGAGAGTTTAATAAAACAACTATTTAGAAAGGTACGGGCAAGGATTAGGAAAAGTATAAGTGATGGAACAGTGTCCCGGGGCTAGTAACAGTGGGAAGCCATGGCCAAACCAGGACTAAAAGAGACAAAGATGAATGGAGAAAAGTTACCATAACCAGGAGAGAGCTCTGTATGGAGAGTTCTGGAGAGCTGTGGCCTTTATGGGGGAAATGCAGCTAATCTGCAACCACCTGGAAGAGGAGAAGCTAAAGAAGTTCCCTCCTGTGTCAATCCCAAGGGAGCCAGCCAGATGATGAGGATGGTGCATGCCAGCCCCCCAGGGCCACAGCAGGTGGAAAAGGGTGGGAACGGATCTGGAAGGGCCAGACCACCAGCCAGGGGCAACATGCCCTGCCAGTTAATGGTAGAGAAAGGATGCGCCCTCAGGACTGCTGAGTCTAAGGATCTCCTAAATCCAAGCCATAGTCGTTTATGCCACCCTGCTCTGCCCAGGGATATCTGGTCAAATGAAATGCTAGGCCTGAATGTGTGATCTAGGGCAGGCAATGGCTTTCTCTCTCTGCCACTCCAGGAGGAACTAGAACCAAATACTGGCATCCAGTGATAACAGGTGACAGCATCTTACCTCTCAGGGTTTATGTCTGCATCAGAGCAGGGACTTTGGGAAACTCAAAGCTTTCACCCAGTGGACCATAGGACCCCTTCTACAGGCCCACTTTGCAGACAAAGTCTGCCCTGAAAGAGCCTGTAGACCACAGAGCAAGTGTAGGAATCAGGTAGAGCAGATGCCACCCCCCGCACCCACTGCCCCGCACACACACACACACACACACACATAGACAGGGAGGCTGACTTAGTCCATCAAGGCTGCCATCACAATCCCTGAGACTGAGTTACTTATTTATTTATTTATTTAATTTATGATTATTGTTACTTTTTGAGACAGAGTCTTGCTCTGTCATCCAGGCTGGAGTGCAGCAGTGCAATCTCAGCTCACTGCAACTTCTGCCTCCTGGGTTCAAGCGATCCTCCTGCCTCAGCCTCCTGAGTAGCTGGAATTACAGGCACCCACCACCAAGCCCAGCTAATTTTTGTATTTTTAGTAGAGATAGGATTTCACCATGTTGGCCAAGCTGGTCTTGAACTCCTGGCCTCAAGTGATCCGCCCACCTTGCCCTCCCAAAGTGCTGGAATTACAGGCGTGAGCCATCACACCCAGCCCCAAGATTGGGTAATTTATAAACAACAGAAATGTATTGCTCACCATTCTGGAGGCTGGGGAGTTCAAGATCAAGGCGCCGGCAGAGTGAGAGTCTGGTAAAGGCCCGATCTCTCCTTCTTGTGCCTCTTGCTGCGTCCTCACTTGGCAGAAGAGGAAAAGAGATAAACAGCTCCGTCATGTTCTTTCATAAGTGCCTGAGTTCAAGAGGGGAGAGCCTTAGTGATCTCATCACTTCCCAAGGCCCCACCTCTTAATACCAGCACATTGGGTATTAGGTTCCAACATAGGAATCTGGGGGGACACCAACATACAAGCCTTAGCAGAGGGAGAAGAGTGGGGCCTGGAGAGAACACTGCCCACCACCCTCTATGGGGTCGCTGCTTGATCCAGGATGGGTCAAGGACCCCAGGGAAACCCAGATTATTAGGGTCTCCTTTACTTACCACGCCCCAAAAAGGAAAGCCAGGCTGATAGATTCAGGTCATGGGAAAATGGAGAGACAATGGGGCCTGGAAAGGTGGAGAGCTCAGAGCCCTGAGCGCCCAGAGCCTGGAATGCCAGGGAATTGGGGGTTCTGCAACCTGGGAGGATGGGATGGGAGCTGCTGGGGGCAGGGTATACCCAGGCCATTTAAACTCTGCTTTCCAGCTTCCACCCCAACTGGTATTGGCAGGTCAATTCTAAGGTGGGGATCTATATTCCTCCTTAGAGCAGGGCTCCTCCAGGCCAGGGCCACACTCGTCATCCTCAAACTAGGGGTCTCTGGGAGTGGGGCCTTAGCTCATCTTCTTCATGGCCTCCTAAACTCAGCCCAGAGTTCTGGTCCCAAGTGGGGGCTTCAGTTCAGATATGGCCTCCCCACCTAAGAAGATACAAACCCCAAAGTCTCCCTCCACCTTCCTAGTCCCCTCCCAGCCCCCGTCCCCGCTGCAGACGGGAGCAAGGAAGGAGAGGAGAAGAAAAAGGCCTTCCCAGCCTAGGCATAGACCTGCCCAGGTGTGTGGGGGGGACCAGCTCACCATCTCATTAACGTGGAATTGTTTTTAGGTTAATAATCTTGCGTTAATTTTCCCTTAAAATATTGTCTTTGACCGTTAAATGCTCACACTGTTATAAAAAGAACGTAATAAATGATCTTGAAGCAAATTCTCCTGCCAAATGTCATAATTTATTTGCATAATTAGCTCTTAATTTTAATTCAATATGCAAATCCACGCTTCCTTTCCATTGCAGCCGCCTGTTTCCCAGCCGGGCGGTCATGAATTTACTGTGACGCTCTCTCCACGGCTGTCAGAGGCGGGGGTGGGGAGGCAGGCACCTTCTGGGGCTGGTGCCTGGAGGAGGGGCTCAGACACATAGATTCAGATGGACAGGTCCATGGGCCCCACTACCTGGGCCCCACAGATCGGCCTGTGTGGACACCAGCATACCACATACCAAGGGCATATGTAGAGACCCAGAGATGAAGGTAGGTGAACCCAGATTGACAGACCAACACATCAAGCAATGCACAGGCACTCACTGAGACACGTACAAGCAGAAACACTGCCACACATGAACATAAATCCCCATGAAGTCACATGACTTCATGGACACAGACATACAGACTGACATTGAGACATGGGCATGCCCAGATATACCTACAAACAAATGCAGACAAACAGAGGCCCAGCCAATGAGCAGAGATGCAGGGGCAGCCCAGACATGCATCCGAGCAGACACAAACACTCACGGTAGAGAGATGCATGGGCCCAGGTATAGGTGTGCAGGGCCACAGGGCTGCTGAAGCCACACATCGATACGGGCACACACATAAACAGACACGCTATCCCAGGTAGAAACTTGACAACCCTACAGAAAAGCTTCAGCATGCCACGTGGACACCCACACACACTTTAGGACTTGGCCTTCAAGCCTCCATAGCAACATTTTTGAGGCATCTTAGGGCTCATGGAAAGAACACAGAACGTGGAGTCAAGGTGCCTGGTTCTAGTACCAGCTCCTCCTTTCACTTGCTTTGGGACCTTGAGCAAGCCACTTCAATTTTTGTTCAATAACAGCTTTATTAAGCTATAACACACAGGCCAGGCATGGTGGCTCATGCCTCTAATCCCAGCACTTTGGGAGGCCGAGGTGGACGGATCACAAGGTCAGGAGTTCGAGACCAGCCTGACCAACATGGTGAAACTCTGTCTCTACTAAAACATACAAAAATTAGTTGGGTGTGGTGGCACACACCTGTAATCCCAACTACTCAGGAGGCTGAGGCAGGAGAATCACTTGAACCCAGGAAGCAGAGGTTGCAGTGAGCTGAGATCATGCCACTGCACTCCAGCCTGGGTGACAGAGCAAGACTCTGTTTCAAAAAAAAAAAAAAAATTAGCCAGGCATGGTGGCTGGCACCTGCAATCCCAGCTACTTAGGAGGCTAAGCCAGAGAATTGCTTGAACCCAGGAGGCGGAGGTTGCAGTGAGCCGAGATTGCACCACTGCACTCTAGCCTGGGCGACAAAGTGAGACTCCATCTCAAAAAAAAAAAAAAAAATAAAAATTCTAACTCACATACCATGCAATTCACCAATTAAACGTGTACAAGTCAATGGTTTTTAGTATATTCACAGGGTCATACAACCATTACCACAATACATTTTAGATCATTTTAATCACCCCCAGAAACCCCATTCCCATTACCAGTCACTCTTTTCCCCCAACGCCCCCTGCCCAGCCCTGAGCAACCACTAATTGATTTTCTGTCTCTATTTATTTACATTACATATAAAGGGAATCATACACTATGTGTTTTTTTGGTGACTGGCTTCTTTCATTTAACATGTTTTCAATAGTCATCTGTGTTGTAGCATGAATCAGTATTTCATTCCTTTTTATGGCAATGGACTAATATTCCATTTTATAGATATACCACATTTTATATGTGCATTTGTCAGTTGATGGACATCTGAGTTGTTTTCACTTTTTGGCAATCCTGAATAACACTGCTCTGAACATCCCTGTACAAGTTTTGGTGCGGTTTTTATTTCTCTTGAGTCTATTTATGAGTGTAGAAGTTCATCTTCTTAGAGTTTGGTTTTCCCATCAAAAAAATAAATGGGCCGGGCACTGAGGCCAAGGTGGGCAGATCACCTGAGGTCAGGAGTTCAAGACAGCCTGACCAACATGGAGAAACACCATCTCTACTAAAAATACAAAATTAGCTGGGCATGGTGGCACATGCCTGTAATCCCAGCTACTTGGGAGGCTGAGGCAGAAGAATCCCTTGAACCCAGGAGGCAGAGGTTGCGGTGAGCCGAGATCATGCCACTGCACTCCAGCCTGGGCAACAAGAGCAAAATTCTGTCTCAAAAAAACAAACAAGAAAAAAGAAAAAGGCTCATTCTAATGGAACTCTCACAGGCTTCTCCAGCGGCCTTTGTTTATGATTAACATGGCATTCTCAAGGTGTGATCATGGCCCTTCTCACTTATCACACACAGACACAGGTATACTTGTGTGCACACACACACACACACACACACACACAAGGACACACCACATAGTCACACACTCAGCTGCCAACACAGCCACCTGACCCATAGTCCCATTGCCCCAAAGGCACAGATGTACCCAAGGTGACCTAAACACCGACAGGGACTCAATGCAGGGATGCCTAGAGATAAAGAAGGAAACGGAGGTGGAGAGATTGTGACAGCCACATGGAAGAACGTTGTGCCCACAGATGGGCCTTTCACCTTGAAGGCCGGGTGAAGTCTGGAGTTTGGGAGGAAGGGGTCAGCCGAGTGAGAGGGTGAGGTGTTAAGAGATGGAGGTGCTCTGGGATGGGGGCTGTGCAGTTGGACAGAGGTCTGGTTCGAACACCAGGACACTTGCGTCCCGCTTCCCTATCTGCTTCAGCTCTACCCTTGCCCTGACCAGGGTATCCTTTGTCTCCCTGCTCCTCATCCCTGGAGGAAACATGACCCCTCCCCACCTTCATCCCCCTTCCCCACAAGCTAAGGAGACAAAAGGGATCCTTTTCCAGGATAATTAAGCCTCAAAGACAGAGGCTCCTCCCAGGAAACTGATCAGGTTTGCCCTGGGAGAGCCCTTGAGGGTGGGAAGGGAGGGAAAGGGAGGTGGTGACACACAGAGGGATGACCAGGACACAGGAACGTGAGCTCCGAGATCACCAGGCAGACAGTATTCCTGCGGTCATATATCGCCTGTCACAAGAGCTGGAACTTTATTTTCCTTTCTTAGAAGAGGGGTCATGTGATTAGCAACAGACTTGAATCCACTATCTCCCACAATCACAGAAGTCCTGGGTGTGGACAAGCAGAAGATGCACGTGTGCCTGTGTGATGTGTGTTGATGTTGTTGCTGCATCTCTGTGTAAATGTGAATGTGTGTCTGTCTCCCACCCTCTCGCCCCCCCACCCACGCCCCCCTGCAGAAGACTCGCAGTGCGGCCTCAGCGGAGTTTCTAACCTGGAGTGATCGCTTTCCTGATTTGCCACTTTAGTACTCTTGTTAATGAATTTTTAATCTTCTTAATGACATTAAACACGGAAAGTAATTAAGGAAAACAAGTTTGAAACTGCTGACTTCAACCCTTTATTCGCAACTATTTAATGTAGAATTAATTTGATTTTGCCCATTATTCAAATGAACACTCTACCTTCTGCTTGGCCCCAGGCCTGTCCCCTCATCCCCATCCCCCGAATGCCCAGAGACCCCCTGTCATGATCACCCAGTTGTTATTGACCCAAGTGGGTGCTGGTTTCTGCGTGCCATGTCTGCACTGAGGGCTGGAGGTGATGACTAAGCCAAACTCCTGGATGATGAGGAAGGCAGAGCAGCCTTTGTAAGAGGTCAGGAGGATTGGAGGGAACTGGGAGGGAACCAGGAAAACAGAGCCCCTTCCCTACCCCGAGTCTATCTCGGATTTCCACCTCTGGATACTCCATCAATAGCTCCCACGTGCTCCGTGACCTGTGCACTCAAGTGTTTGGATGTTGGAAGCCTTGGGTATTCAGATATTTGGACATTTGATATTAGAATATAGAAATCTGTAGAATTCAAAATAATCAGGTATTTGGAGGCTCAGTGCTGGGGTGGGTACCTGAATGGTCACATCCCATGACGTCCATTTTGCAGAATTTTAGACCAAAAGAAAGAATCTTCCACCTCTAAACCCTGGGCCTCAGGCCACCGTCTGGATGAAGCTAAAATGAGAGGTCATAGCTGTTTGAAGCTGGGTTTGAAACCAATCCAGGTTCTGGAAGCAGAAACCAGGCCCCAGGACAGAGCCAGCACATCCCTGAGCCTGAGGGTTTGGCTGCTACTTTCTAGAAGGGGCCCTGATGCTGCCTCCGGCCCCTGGATGAAAGGGAAGGCGGGATCCAAAAGGGGCCCCAGGGCTGTCAGTGCCTGGGCCTTCTTCACACCTGAAGGCAGTGGAGCAGGCAGCTCTTCTCTAGGGCAAAGTGCTCACAGCTGGGTGGCAGAGCTGGAAGAACAGGTGCAGGAGGTCCCTCCAGCCTCTGGATTCCTGCCCCTACACTTTAGCCTTGAGTCCTGGACCCTGCTTTGTGTGGAAGTATGCATGTGCCTATGTAGTGACCACGACGGCAGGCAGCAGAGGGAAATGGGAACAGCTTGGCACTCAGCCACAGGTGGATCTGACTTAAATCCTGACTTTGGGCAAGTCCCTGGCCTCTCCTTTCCTCCTCACTGAAGTGGGGAAACCAATTCTCACCCCAAAGAGTTGTTGCGTTGATTAAATGAGATGCTACAGTGCAATCTCAGCACAGCACCTGGAATGCTGGGGGCCTGCCCATCAATCCCTGTCCCATCACTCCCAAGCCCCACCCGCGGGGAGAAAAGGAGACCCCAGGAATGTGCCAGAGACGGAAAACAGAACTTCTGGGGCTGGGGACCAAAAGAGGGTCTCAGAAAGATGTGGACTTGCCCAGATACCCTGAGAGTGGGGAGGGGAGAGCTGATGGGAGGGGAGTAAGCATTGGACAGCTGCCTCTCCCATCCTTGAACGGCCTCAGAAATGTTCCTTTCAGTCATTCTCCTGAATTATATCCCCTGGAGGGGAGGAGGGGTTTTCTCCGTCGGTGCCTGCCTGCGTGCCTGCCTCCCTCCCTTGCTCACTCCCTCCCTCCCTCTCTCCCTCCCTCCCGCTGTCGCCTTCCTCTTGCCTCTTCTCTCTAAACAAGCCTCCCCCAAGTCCCTTGACTCATCTCAGCTCCTGGAAGAAAAGCAGCCCTAGCCCTTTGCCCCCCGCCTCACGCTGCGCTGAGCCTGATCGCCCAAGCTGATGCGAGAGTCTCCCTCGCCCCTTCCTCCCATTCCAGGGACTTTATGGGCTGAGACGCTGCTGGCTCTCTCACTTCTCCCTCTCTCCCGCTCCTCTTTCCATCATTCTCTGCTTCTCTTCCTCCCTCTTTCTTTCTTCCCCTGCCACAGCTGGCCGGCCTTGCTCCTCTCTTTCTCCATCTCTGTGTCTATCTTCGCCTCTTGTCTTTCTCATCTTCTTGAAAGACCATGGACTCTAGAACATTTCTAGCAACAACTACCCAGGGCACACACTCAGGAAAGGAAAAACAGGTAGACCCAGCAGGGGACAATGGGAGGAACCCACCCTTGCGGGAGGGGCCCACCTCAAGATGGCCCTGGGGTGGGGGGGAGTCCTTAAACTGGCCTGCATTTCCATCCAAGAGAGGCCAGAATTGGTGTGACAGGGATCTGTCTCCCAGTGACTGCCACCTCCCCTCCTTGTCGATATCCTGAAAGGGCCAGGAGGATTCCGAAGAAGAGGACTTAACCAGGTTCGCACACTCACGTCACCCTCCCCTCCACACACACACCCCAACCCTCCCAACAAAGACCCATGCTCTCTCACACACAAACAGACCACGTGGTGCCTCGCTTACACACAGACACAAACATGCACAGGCACAGACACACATGGATGCACATGCACACTCACAAATACAGCTCCCCAACGCACAGATCGTACACACACAGGCACAGATGTGCACACACACACACATATACACGCAGAGATCCCACGGGCGCCCAAAAGCACAGGGCAATGATTAATGTCCCCTCAGAAAAAGAAATTATATCGAATAAATTAAACTACTGTGGCAGCAAATTGAAAAATAAGGATGTAAATGAGGTTTGAATACTTAATATCGAAGACAAGGGGGGAAGGAGAAGGGATCGCTGGGTCTCGAGAAGGGAAAGGATGGCCCCTCCTGCCCCCCAATTCAACTCTGGCTCCTGTCCAGAGACCTCAGAGCTGGGGCAGGGCTAGTGCAGGGGCTCAGTCAGCACCAGGACCCTCCCCACAGGACCAAGGCAGACAAAATCCCAGAACCTCTGGAAAGACTCAGGGAGGGAGGATGTGGAGGAGGAGGTGAGGCCGCCTGGCATCACCCCAAAACCTAACCCTGACACTCTCAGCATGCAAAGGGACACTTGCTTTCAGGTAGTCCTTCCAAGGCCTATCTTGAGAGAAGGCCCTCCTGACTCATCTCTGTCCTGGTCCCTGCCCACCCCACGGCACTCAAAGGCACTTGACCACTATGCCTTGCTCAGCCTTCCACGGTCAATCTCAAAGCTGCACACACTCCCAGAACTCACCTGCCTCCTTGCACCCCCAATGTATCCTAATCCAGACCCACCCTGCACACACCACAGATATTCAGCCCACTTGCCCACCCACACCCCAATGCCACCCATGCCAGGGTGGCACAGTTCCACCCACACCAAGTACCCCCAAACCCCAGGACACGCACATGTTTTCAAACACACAGACTCTCCTTGTAGCAGCACATCATGACACAGTCCTTGCCACACCCCCCTACATACAAACCATCACACACACACACACACACACACACACACACACACACACAGCGGGGTAGCCCATCCCTGGGTCCCAGTCCCCTGACAACTGTGGGAGGGATGGGTGGGAGGGTTGGGAGAGGCTTCTGGTTAAGCTTTAATAAGCACTACTCCCTGCACACACAAGCGTGTGCACGCGCGCGCACACACACACACACACACCCCGCGACTGGCTGTGTGCAGCACTTCCACTCAGCCTCCATCTCTCTGTTTCTCTCTGCCTCTACCTCTGTCGCTGGCTCAGTTTCCCTGACTCTGCTGTCAACTGGTTTCTCTCTGTCGCCTTTGTCTCAGACACCCCAATATATCCCCGCCTCCCCGTCCTCCCCATCGGTCACCGGCCTGGGGCTGCTACCCACCCACCCCCCGCCACCCCGCCCCCTGCTGCCCCCCAGCCCCTTCCCCTCCTCCGCGTCGCTCGCTGTCGTCTCTGTTCATATATATTTAGTATTTATTTACAAGGCTGGGTTTTTTCCCTGGGCGGGAAGCCAGCCGTGCACAGAAATCCTTAAGATGCTATAAAGCTGGTGAGGTATAAAATGGAAAGTGGTTAGTGCGCTGTTTGGAGATATCTCACCGGCGGCCGCCCCACCGCCCCGCCGCCCGCTGTAAATCTCCCGGAGTTTAGCGCGCTTGTTGGTATCTGGCCGCCAGGGAGGGGCCGGGCGGGGGCGAGGGCAGAGGCGTCCCCAGAGCCGATAGTGGCCCCTGCGCTAGGACACCTCAGCAAAGGCCCGGCGAGCGCCGCCCCCTCCTCAAAGGGACAGGGTCTAAGGGGGCTGGGGAGTCCCCTTCTCGGGAAACAAAGGCTCCCGCCCGACCTCTTCTGAACTTCGAAAAAGGGACCAAAAAAAGAGGAGTAAAGACCTTGAGCCTGGCCTTTACTGGCTAACGCCTGTAATCCCAGCACTTTGGGAGGCCGAGGCGGGTGGATCGCCTGAGGTCAGGAGTTCCAGACCAGCCTGGCCAACGTAGTGAAACCCTGTCTCTACTAAAAATACCAAAAATTAGCTGGGCGTGGTGGCGGGCGCCTGTAGTCCCAGCTACGTGGGAGGCTGAAGCAGGAGAATCGCTTGAACTTAGGAGGTGGAGGTTGCGGTGAGGCCTTTGCACTCTAGCCTGGGCAACAAGAGCCAAACTCCGTCGAAAGAAAGAGAGAAAGAGAACGAGAGAAAGAAAGAGAGAAAGAGAGAGAGAAAGAAAGGGAAGGAAGGAAGGAAGGAAGGAAGGAAGGAAGGAAGGAAGGATGGAAGGAAGGAAAGAAGGATCCTGAGCCTGGAAGAGGTCCCTCATCATCACACATGCCCGGCAGGAGGTCACTCAAGGACAGGGCAGAGTTTAGGGGAGGCCAAGAGTGAGATTTTGCTTAGTTTAGGAACCAAGGTTCTGCCACTGATAAGCCAGGTGTGCTCACACAAGTTATTTTACCTGCCCGGGCCTCAGTTTCCTCTTCTTCAATGGGATCATGATCGTTCCTACTAAGGGTAAAGGGAAGAGTAGATGAGTGCATCCAGTAAAGGATTTAGCACCATGCCTGGTACATAGTAGGTGCTCAGTAAATGCTAGCTAGTGTTCTTTGTGCCCATGCACTCAGTTAGCACTTGGTTCTTCCAGTTATTTGCTAGGTTGCTTCTTTATTTAGTCAGCTAACCACAGCTTCCATCCACCCATCCATTCAGTGACTTTCAGCTGTGTGGTTCTGGGCTCTGTAACAAATAATTCTGCAGGAAGCAACAGGGGATCCCAAGTCTGGATGGGGCAGTCAATCTAGACCAAAAGGTAAAAGAGCCACTCCTGGATTAAGTAGCATTGCCAGGCAGCTGGAGGAAAGGGGTGGCCCGGTGCATCAGCTTGCCCGTCAGTGACTGAGGCAGTCCTTTGAGTTCCCGTGGTCTGAGAGTCACACGAGAAGCAGGCCCTATCTGCAAGGAGCAGCGAGACTGGGAGCCCCCCGAGGGCAGCTCTCATCTCCTGCTCATCCCCCGCCCCACCAGCAGAGCCCAGAGCTGGCTCTCAGGAGCTGTCAGTAAGTGCCCTTTGATTGATGAGTTGGGAAGGCTGAACTCTGCCACACTCCCCTCTCGCTCTGGAGGGATGACACACCTGTCATACAGCCTGCACACGTGCATCCCAGCTCACCTGGACACATGTCAGGAGTGCCAGGAGTAATGACAGGGAACTCTTAGGTGGTCACTGTCCAGAACAGGACGCTCAGGAGAGCCAAGTCTGTGTCACGTAGCCATGTCCTAGCAAGTTAAGGTGTATTTGTTCATTCACTCACTCCTTCATTCACTTATTCAACAAGTGTTTATTGAGGATCCTGGGCTAGGGGCAGAGGGCCACCCAAACAAACATTATTCGGTCCTGGCTCTCAGGAAGTTTATAGTTCAAGAAAGCTGTGGGGCAGGCATACAAGCAATAGCAGTTAGGACAGCCATGCCAGGAGCCAGGAGAGCTATAGAGAGGGCTTAGAAGGTTTCTGGAAAAGAGAAACCACTGCTGAGTGGGGCAGAACAATCACAGTAATAATTATAGTAGCCAGCAGGCACCTTGCACACATTTATAGGTAATATTCAGAAGATGCTTTGCTGGAATCAGGACTTGCAGAGGAATAAAATATTGATGGGCAGAGAGGAGTCGGGGTTTTGGAAGGTGATGCCATTCCAGAAGGAGACTGTCACAGGCAGAAGAAGGACATGAGTGAATGCTCATAGGTGGGAAGGCACTGGGTGGGGAATGTTCGGGGAACGACTCTGAGTCCAATTTGGCTGGCAAATATAAGCACGGAGGAGAATAATGGGAAGGCTTGGAGAGCAGGGTGGGCAGGGGCCAGATAACAAAGGGACCTGAATATCAGAATAAGGAGTTTGTAAGTTCTATAGCAGGCAATGGGGAGCATTGAGGGTGTTTGAGCAGGGGAGTGACATGATCAGAGCTGTGCTTTAGGAGCATTATTCTGGCAGCAGCGTGTAGAACAATTGGAGACAGTAAAACTGAAAGGCAGAGGAAGATGCCTGATCTGGTGCCTGGTGCAGTAGGCACTCAATAGGAGTTTGTTGGTTGAATTGAAGTGACCTAGAAGAGCCATAAGGACCTTCATGGGGGTGGTGGTGACGGTGAGGCAAAGGTGGGTGCAAAAGGCATCTGGAAGTATCTCTGAAACTTGTTAATTGATGGAAGGTAAGTATGAGGACCAGGAAGGAGACAGAGGCTCCAAGAGTCCTGTGAGGGTCAATGGTGAGTGACAGGGCTATTAACAACATAGGGGAGTCACAAGTTGTTGCTGGTTTTAGGAGAGACTTATGAGCTCGCTTTCCCACAGGTTAGCCTTGCACTGCCTGAATTGTGGGCTTAGAGCTCAAAAGAAACTTGGAATTAGAGGTAGGTGTTTCCATCACATGCTGAAGAGGCTGGAATATGAGATCTCCTGAGAGTCTGCAGGGAGGGGACAGCAGAGAGCTGAAGCTGAAGCCTTGCACTCTATCCATACCTGGGGAAGTGTGTGTGAAGAAAAAAGACAGAGAAGGAGTGTTAGAGATAAGAGAGGAGTGGGCGAAAGCAAAGGGCGAGGGAGCCAGGGGAGGAGTGAGCTTTAGGGAGTGACGGTATTCTCAAGGGTTCCCATGGAATGGGGCCTGAGAATCTGATGTAGGGTCTGTTGGTCAGGAGGCTGGACAGGAGGCCAGGGCAACCTTGTGCAGGGAACTACGGGTGAAGTGGAGGCAGAAACTCATTCCTGAGAGCAGGGGACACCCCAGGACATAGCATCCACAGATTCTCCCTTGCCTGCCCACTGCTCAGACCAAGCCCCCAGACTTGCCGTTTCCCCAGAGGCCCTCCTGTCCCTTTCCTAGATGGAGTAGCTGCCAAGCTGGCCTGGAGAGGAAAGTGGGGATCAATGAGATGGACTGCTCTCTGTCTTGGGATCCCCAAGACCTTGAGATCTCCGCACATCTCAGGGCTTGTTGAGTTCATGCTGTTTATTTGGCTGCGGACCATGCAACCACACTCTTCTCTCTGATGCAGTCTACACCTGTGTCCAGTCATCCTCTCGACATGCTTGGCCATCCTCTTCCCTGGTATCCTTGGCCATACCCCAAGCACTTGGGCTGGTGGTGCCCAGGTCCGCAGGATCCCAGGACCCTGGGGTAGAGAATGTGGCTGGGAAGCAGGGGAGCAGAGGAGACAGGACCCAGAATCTTGCCTCTCATTTAGGAGAAGCTAGGCACCGGATGTGGTGTGGGCCCCCACCCTCCCGGAGGGGACCCGCAGTCCTAAATGCCCCTGCGCCTTCTCCATATTGTGGGAAAAGCTGCCGCATCCATCACTGTCAGGCACCGAGTTTGAATAAATTTGAATGCACTGAGCCGTGGGCTGCAGTTTCTATAATATCACTTTCCAGTTTGAATATTTCACTTACTTTTTTTTTTCGAATTTCTTTTTATCCAACAGTTTCTCCTCCTTTTCATCTACCCCTGCTGCAGCCAAGCTCAGGATATAGAGGGAGGCCAGTGCCTCGAGGGTGTCTGAGATGGGAAGAGGCCAGGCCTCTGCCAGCTTTGGCATCTCTATCCTCCCATCCACTGGGACCCCTACCCGGCACATGTGCTCCCTGGACCCAGAGCCTGATCTGCCCCAGCTTGTGTAGATGGGGAAACAGCAGCCAGAGAATGAGCCGCCCTCACACTCCACCCCTTCAGCATGGTCTCATGTGCCAGGGCCCCTGCTTCTTCCCTAACAGGGGCCCGAGCCCCTCACCTACTGACCCTCCATCACACGGGTGCATACACACATCATCTGATATATTGATTTTTCCCTCGTTGTTAATAGTAGATTGCAATTTCCCACAAGGAAGTTTGCTCCTAAGTCTCTCCAGCCACTGTCCTGCCTTCCCTTGTAAATAAGAAGCCCAATTCTAGACCCTTTCCACCATCTCCCTGCAGCCCTTATCTCTCCATCCATCAGTGTGGTGCCACCAATACAGCCATGACTTCTGGATGAGGGCTGCTGGGAGAGAGAAAGAACTAGGGTCCCAATGGTGCACCCCAGAGAACCACCCCCAGGTCCTGGCTATGAACCTCAGGATTTGCTAGACCTTGCTGGTGCCATCTCCACTCCCTGCCCAGAGCTCAGGGGCTAGGGAGAGCCAAGGAGCAAATCAGGAACGAGATTATCCAGGATCAAACAAGTTGGGATTGCATTTGAAGTGGAGTCCAGATGGGGATGGGAAGGTAAGGAGGTTCAGAAGGGTCTTCTGGGAACCCTTTGAGTCTGTGAATATCTTTCCTTAGGGAGGTCTGTCTACAGACCATTCATAAGCCCACTAGCCACGGCCCTTGGACCATCCATAAGGCATGGCCACTACACTGACAATCTCTAGAGGGCAGTGACCCTCCATGAGACTCGTGGTAGTACTGACCATCAGTGAAGACACTCTGCTTCAGACCATCAGATGATTGACTCGAAACTCTGCTACACAGGGGACACTGACCAGCCAGCTGACACTGAATACTCCAACTATCTAAAAAGAACTCACGACATTGACCCTGTGGGAATTCTGGACCTCCTTGATCTCCTCCAAGGAGACACCAACCGTCTAGGTTATATTCCATGGAGACATGCTCATAGAACATATCCCCTTCCTCCTGCCAGAAACAGCACTTGCTTCAAATGCTGACAGTCTCCCACAATGCCTGTAGCTACCACACGGAAGGGATGTATGGTGGAAGGTGGGAGGTGGGGGATGAGGGGAAGCAGACAGCCTCAGTGATCAGGGACCTTCTGGAGGTGATGATACAGCTCCCTGCTGTGTGTCTGATCCTCATGCTCACAGTTAGGCCATGGGAGGGCAGGAGACAGGGAGGAAATGGCCAGCCTTTGAGAAGCTCACAGTTCGGCTAGAGAGCTGAAATTGTCATTAAGAGTAACATTTATGCCAGGCGCAGTAGCTCACACCTGTAGTCCAAGCACTTTGGGAGGCCGAGGCAGACAGATCACCTATGGTCAGGAGTTTGAGACCAGCCTGCTCAACATGGTGAAACCCCATCTCTACTAAAACTACAAAAATTAGCTGGGCATGGTGGCAGGTGCCTGTAATCCCAGATACTCAGGAGGCTGAGGCGGGAGAATCACTTGAACCTGGATAGTGGAGGTTGCAGTGAGCTGAGATTGCACCACTGCACTACAGCCTGGGCAACAGAGTGAGACGCCATCAAAAAAAAAGAGAAGTAATATTTATTTCTACTTTATATTTTGCCATATTCAAAGGAGTTTGAGATTAGGAAATGCACACATGCAGGCACACACATGCAAACACACCACTCAGTCAAAGAAGAAGAGAGGGGACACTTGGAATCCATTTAAAGGCAGGAGGGAGATAAATGACAGGACTGGAGATCTGGTGGAAAAGAGTGTGTGCAGTGAGTGTGGCCCCTGCTGGCTGGGTGCATCCTGTGACTGGCCCACCTCTCAGGGAGCTCACACACCATGGGTTCAGGTAGTCAGGGAAGGCTTTCTGGAAGAGGTGGAACCAGTGTAGGGACTTAACAGATGGCAGAAGTCCTAAACAGGAGAGAACCACTAGGAGCAGGATTCCAGCGGCAGGGCCAGAATGAGCCAAGTCAGAGAAACGAATGGAAGGTGAATGCATGGCCAGTGCCAGGTCAGGGAGGGGCTGGCAATGGGATTGGTGAGTTTGGGGTAGGGCGAGCAGGTAGGAGTGATACAGTATATTCAGGGGACAGTGAAGAGATGAGAGAGAAACTGAAGGCCACTGATGGAGAGGCTGGGGGTGGTCGATGTGCTGAGAGCACTTAGGAGGTACCTCAGACTAGCTTGGCCGCACCCCAATATTTCCTAATTCTAATTCAGGACCTTCAGCACCCCTTTCCTGCAGCACCCTCACCCTCCATGAGCTCAAATGCAGCATCCCAGCAAAGACAGAACTCACCAGGGAGAAAGGCCACACAAAACAGGGGGCCCTGGAGAAGGAGGCACCCACCCCATGAGAGTGGGGGCCGAGGTCCCCTCCCCTGGGTGCCCCAGCGGGGCCTGCAGTGGGAGGGAATGTGGTGTGAAGGCAGAGGCTCTCCTGCTGCACCATGACAGATGATTGACTCGAAACAATATCTAAGACGATCAGGATAAAGTGCTGGCCATTTCAAGGCTCAGCAGAATTCAGATTCTAATTAGACTTCTCACCACATTCCAAATAAAAATGGTTCCCCTGGTATCCTCTTTGCCTATCAGGTATCTCTCCCTGATCGCTGGAACAAAACGCATAAAGAAAGTGATTAAAGCCATAACAAAGGCATAAAATTGGAATTATCGCTGCCACCACATCTGGGAGCACGGAGTGTCACCACGCCACCCCTCCTCCCCAAACCCACACACATGCAGAAGGGCTGCCCTGTCACAGCTCCCGGCTGGGCACCCCGCAATGGTAGCCATCAGATGGGTAGGAGGAGATGGAGGCCCAGGTGTCCTGGGGTGGGTGCTTGGGATGGAACTAGGGGGGCTAAAGAGCCAGCGGTTGGGATTAGGAGGTGAGTGACATGGGTAAAAATGATGGGCTCCAGACCAGAGGAACAAGGGGGTGAATGGACCAAGGAGTGAAAGGTAGGACAAGACAACGGTCACCGTCTCTAACGTCTAGAGGTTTACTAGTGGGGAGAAGCCTTGGGGCTCTTGCCTTGATGATCTTGCCAGGACATGCACACACACACACACACACACACACACACACGGCTCATGGCATGCTATAAATATTTCCAAGCATTCCACATGGTGTCTGTCTGTGTTGCCAATGCCAACAGACCAAAAGTCCCCCAACTGACCCACTGCCCTTCCAAGTAGGCTGGAAAACGGGACTGAAAACCAGCTCTGACCACTGGACCCAGGGTTGGTTTTCAGTACCCTTTTCCAGCCTACTTCCAATAGGGGGCACCTACCTCCAGAGTCCACTAAATCCCCAACGTGTGTGCACAACCAGCAGGCAATCCGGAGACCTCCGTCCCCTACAACACACATTCGCGCACACACACACACAGACACACCACACACACACCACGCCTACAACAATATCCTCACACAGTGCACACACTCTGAAAACATATCACAAAGGCCCCCCATCTCCCTGGGATGCCCTGGCCAGAGGGGTGTCTCTGGCCTCTCCAGCTCTCCCGCCTCCCTACTGCAGCCCCCATCTGCCCCCACACAGCCAGCCTGGTACCTGGTACCGGGCAGCCTTGTTCCCTGCGTGGGGTGGGTAGACAGGCGGGAGGTCCAGAGGAGGGCGAAGGAGTGGGAGCGGGGCTCTGAGCAGGGACGATATAAAATTAAAAGGTAAAAAGCAGGAACGCAAATGGAGGGTGCTTTCAGCTTTCACATTATTAATGACTCTTCAAAAAATCGGCGAGTTTTCCAATCTTCTCTGAGAAGCGCTTGAAGGAGCTCACAGATGAAACTGACCTTCAAAATGTTCTTTGGTCTTTAGTTAAGAAATTCGCTCGCCATTATGGCATCATTAGGGAAACAAGGATAAAATTACTCCATGGTTAATGACCTATAGTATCTCCCCACCAAAATTTGTTTCAGATCTAATAAAACTGTGCTTAACACACTCGGATGAGTTATGAGGACTGTTCTGCAGGGTATTAAAATGTGGAAAATAGATTTTCCGAAGCTGGGGGGACTGGACTTTTTGAATCAGATAGCAGAATGGAATTTTCTGGGCAATAAATTCTTCCATGTCTCAATTTCATCTCGAGCTCTCTCTCTCCTGCCTGCCTCTGCCCCTCTCTCTCTCCCTCATACTCTCCCCCCCAACTCTCTCTCTCTCTCTCTCTCTCTCTGTGTCTCTCATCCTTTCCTAAAATACTGAAGCAACACAGAAACCTTTTTAATTTGAAGCCTACATAAACTTTGAGAAAATCATAGGGGCAAAGGCCATCTGCGTGTGACAGTGAGCAGCTGCGTGTGTGCACACATTGTCATGGGTCCTGCCTGTGTCACAAGAGTGGAGGCAAGGAGGCAGCTTTCCCCACCACCTCAACCAAGTGCCTCTATTCACACTCAAGGAAGTGCCACCTTTCAGCTCTCTACTGCTGGCCAGGCTGGCCGATCTCACCCTCTACCCCCAAATCACAGGGCATACCCTTGCTCATGAACCTTCCTAATACAACCCTTCCCCAACCCGGGCCTCGGCACACACCAAGGCCAGGTGTCAGCCTGTATGAAGGTACCCCTGTCCTTGTCCACCAGAAACTTCATGGCAACTAGAGAGGGGTTGGCTGCACTGGCCTTGGGAAGGGTCAGAGCTGCCCTGTTTTGCACACATGCGTGCCCATGAGCACATGTTAGCACTATTGATGGTGCACACCCAGACACCCTGGCCAGCCAGGCTGGAGGCTGAGACCTGAGCCCCAGGCCCAAGCAGTGGCTGAAGGTTTTCGGGGGCTGGATACTGCCGCGGAGAGAGGTGGCTGGCGAGGTAATGGCATTTTGCTCTCTTTAAACTTTAATCTTTCCTATTAATTCCCTGCAACTGGAGAATGTGTGAGAGTTAATGTTCCGTGAACGTGTTTCGCACTCGGCAGTCTCTTCGAGCTAATTACCTTCAGGTGCTAAATGGAGGGAAATTGCAATCCATTTGGATGTGAAAAAATTTCGCCTTCCCATCCCCTGTGAGACATCCTTTTTCCTGAGTGCTGCAGAAAGAATGCTCTCTGGGTGGGAGTTTTTTTCCTAATGTTTTTTTTCTTTGGCCCTCTCCCCCGCCCTCTTTCTCCAAGAGTCTGGGTTCTGCAGGACAGTGGTGGTTGGAGACCGGAGGAGGCTGGGCCTAGGCTCAAGGTCCTCATCTGGGGTGGAGGCCAGGTGGGAAGGGACTTCATGCCAGGGAGACACCCCGGCTGAGAATCTCGCCCCCGCTCCTTGGAGGCCCTGGAGTGGAAGTGTATTTACACGCTTAATAACACGCTTATTACCAATGTTTCTCAGCTGCTAGGTTTTGAATACAGATATAATAGAATTTTACAAGCCACATAAAAGCTGTCCTTCTCTTGGACCCTTAACTGGGGTGGCTGGTAGGGCGGAGGGCAGGGCATGGAGAGTGGAAAAGACGGGGCACTTCAGGAGGGAAGGAGTGAAAATGGGCCAGAGAACTAGAGAAGAAAAAGAAACGGAATGGGAAGAAGATGGGTCTAAGACTGGGGCTGTATGAAGATGAGAAGGGGGAGGAACAGGTCAGAACTTCTGTCTCCACGCCACAGGAAACTTGGAGCACCAGGAGGAAAGCGCTAAGGCCAGGGAGAGTCTGCTCTCAAAGCCCTTTAGGTCTCCAGAGAGCACGCCCACCTTAGTGAAGCACCTATGCCTCCAGCCCCACCCTTGACCTCTGATCTCAGACCTGGAGCTGAACAAAGCCTCACAAAAAGAGACATCTAATTTGACCACCTCCCTCTGTCCTGGATCCAACCCACTGCCCCTTGCAAACCCCATTCCTTAACCTCAGCTGAGTTAGGGAGCTGCCCAAACAGAACATTTTGCTTCTCTGCCGGACAGGAGAGAATCTGGTTTTAAAAGCACAAGACAGAGCCCTTCCAGGATAAGCAGCACTCCACTTAGAAGAAGACTTGGATGTCCACAGTGGCCCTGGGTTTCACCCTCCCTGCGGGGTTCCCTCTCTGACCTCACATATGCCCTACTTGTGAGGGGACAGCCATTCTTTCCGACAATGAAGAATCTACATCAAGAGAATATATTGGGAAAATATAGAAGTGACTTAGGTTTATTTATTTTTAAAAGCTTTTTTAATTCTGGAGAATTAAAAATATATTACCAAAAAAAAAAAAAACCTTCCATAGACTTACCACTTAGCTTCAGCAATTATCAACACATAGCTGATCTTATCTATATGTCCCTGCACTCTTCCCTAGGATTATCTGGAAGCAAATCACATGTTTCAAATCAGTTCATCCATAGATATTTCAATATATATTTCCAAAAGTTAAAGTTAAGGACTCTGGTTTTTTTGTTTTGTTTTGTTTTTTTGAGAAGGAGTCTCACTCTGTCACCCAGGCTGGAGTGCAGTGGCACTATCTCAGCTCACTGCAGCCTCCGCCTCCCAGATTCAAGTGATTCTCCTGATTCAGCCTCCAGAGTAGCTGGGACTACAGGCGCGTGCCACCACACCTGGCTAATTTTTTGTATTTTTAATAGAGACGGGATTTCACTTCACCGTGTTAGCCAAGATGGTCTCGATCTCCTGACCTTGTGATCCGCCCACCTCGGCCTCTCAAAGTGCTGGGATTACAGGCATGAGCCACTGTACCTGACCTAAAGTTAAGGATTCTTAACATAACCACAACACTATCATCTCACCTAATAAAAATTAACTGTAATCTCTTACTCTCATCAAATATCTACTTGGTGTTCAAATTTCCCTGAATCGGATTCTGATCAAGATCCACAAATTGTGTGCAGTTGATGTGGCTCTTAGGTTTCTTTTATTCCATAGTTTACACTTTCTTTCTTTCTTTCTTTTATTTATTTTTTTCCCCTTCTTGCAATTTACTAAAGAAACTGTGGGCCATTTATCCTATGGAATTTTGTTCATTTTGGATTTTGTCAGTTGCACCCCTGTGGTATCTTTTAACATGTTTCTCTCTCCCTTTAAATTGGTAGTTTCTAGAGTTGTTTGGCTTCAGGTTTGATTTTTTTTTTTTTTTTTTTGCAAGAATATTTTACAGGTGGTGTGTCCTTCCTATTGCAGCACGTCAGGACCACATAATTTCTTGTTGTCTTTCTTTTCATAATATTAAGACTAACCAGTGGGTTCCATTGCTGTCAACCTGATCCATCCATTACAAAATCCTTCAGTTTTTTTTCCCCTCCACCAGCTTTCTATCTCATGGTTTTGCAGCCATTTGCTATCATTGACTAAATCTATTATTTCATTAGAGGTTGTGGGATTAGCTTTTAAATTGTTTATGTTCCCCAAATTTTTATTTAGAAACCTTTTAAACCTACAGAATTGTTCACTGTTTCAGTGAACACCCACATACTCTGCCACAGATTTGCTGCTTTGTAACTATTTCTCACAGTTGCCCTATCTCTCCCTTTCTCTTTCTGAAACATTTGTGTCAGTTGTTGACATAGGATGTTTCACTCCTAAATTCTTCAGCATTTGTCTGCTAAGAACAAAGTCATTATTCTATACTGCACAGTGCAATTATCACTTTCAGAAAATGTAACAACTATCTGATATAGAGAACATATTCAAAACCCTTCAATTATCCCAATAATGCCCTTTATAGCTACCCTCAACCCCATTCCAAGATCTTGCAATGTATTTATTTTGTCTCTTTTGTCTCTTAAATCTCCTTTATTCTGAAATAGTTTTTTCAGCTTCTTCTTCTTCTTCTTTTTTTTTTTTTTTTTTTTGTCTTGCATGAACTTAGTAGTTTTGGAAAATCCAGGCAGAATGTCCCGCAATTTAGACTTGTCTGATGTTTCCTCATGACTAAGTTTAGGCTAAACATTCTGGGCTGGGATACGTGTCAGTGACGTGTCCTTCTCAGTGCCTCACATCGGGGACACATGATGTCAGTTTCTTCCATTACTGGCAATCATTTTTTTTATTTTTTAATTTTTTTTATTTTTTTTTTCAATCATTTTTAAGGTAGTATCTAGATTTATCCATTGTAAAGGTGCCCTTTCCCCTTTATAATTAATATACGATCTGTGGGGGAACTTTGACACTGTGTGAATATCCTGTTCTCTCTCTCTCTCTCTTTTCTTTTCTGAGACAGAGTTTTGCTCTTGTAGCCCAGGCTGGAGTGCAATGGCGTGATCTTGACTCACTGAAGCCTCTGCCTCCTATGTTCAAGTGATTCTCCTGCCTCAGCCTCCCAAATAGCTGGGATTACAGGCACCCACCACTATGCCCAGCTAAATTTTTTTTTGTAGTAGAGACCAGGTTTCACCATGTTGATCAGGCTGGTCTTGAACTACTGACCTCAAGTGATCCACCCACCTCAACCTCCCAAAGTCCTGGGATTGCAGGCATGAGCCACCGTGCCTGGCCGAATATCCTGTTCTCTAAACATCTATCAGCCAGTGGTTTTAGCATCCTCTGATAATATTGCCTGTATCAATTATGACTACGGTGGTTACAAAATAATGTATTTTCTAACTCTGTAATTACTTCTACCTTTATTAGTTGGCAGTTTTCTGTAGTGGTCTTAATTTTTAATAAGAGAGACTGTTCCAGGCTGGGTGCAGGGGCTCATGCCTGTAATCTGGGCACTTTGGGAGGCCAAGGCGGGCAGATCACCTGAGGTCAGGAGTTCAAGACCAGCCTGATCAACATGGAGAAACCCTGTCTGTACTAAAAATACAAAATTAGCTGGGCATGGTGGCGCATGCCTGTAATCCCAGCTACTTGGGAAGCTGAGGCAGGAGAATTGCTTGAACCTGGGAGGTGGAGGTTGTGGTAAACCGAGATGGCGTCATTGCACTCCAGCCTGGGCAATAAGAGTGAAACTCTTGACTCAAAAAAAAAAAAAAGTTCCCATATAGAATGTCTTGATAAGAATGGGGAAGCCATGCTGGTTAGGACTAGGCAGGACTGCAGTCCCTGAGGATACCGTGCCCATCCAGGCAGTGCCACCAAACAGCAGCCTAACCACGCCTGTTACCCCAGGGGTCCTCCCCACAGGGCCAGGTAGCCCTATGATCTATAAGGGACTCTACCCCATATAACCAGATACAGAAATGGTTTCCTGGAAAACCACCTGCAGGGTCAGATATATCCATGGTCTCTGAGGAATACCACCTTCAGGAACAGGTAAACCCATGGTACATGGAGAATACGAAAAGAATGCAGGATCAGGTGCACTGAAAGTCCGCAAGGAATACCACCATACAGGATCAAGTATGGCCAGTGTCTTCAGAGAGCCCTGCTCTCTGGATGCAGCTCCAGAATACAAAAAATTTATTCTGAATTCTTGCCCTGATTCCCTGAATGGTTCTCACAACACGATTCTGATCCTAGAGTAGTTTACCAGTTGCCTGGTCCAACATTGTTAATGGGACCCTTTGGTGTAGCTCCTTGCTCTGGTCTAGAAGAAGTCCCAGATACCTGCTAGGCAGGGAAAGCCAAGGTCACAGCTTTCCAGCTACTTATCTGGCATGAGACAAGGTAGTCCTACCCAACTAATGACAGGTAGGTTCAGTATCTGCTCTTGGGTGGGCTGACCTGCCACCATTATTGGAGCCCTTGGGCCACCATGAACCAGAGCTTCTGAATCAGCAGATGTATGAATTGCTAGGAGAAGATCCTTTCTACTGAAGATTTTCTTCCTTAACTAAGCCATATTAATAAAGCAATAAATGACCGGGTACGGTGGTTCATGCCTGTAATCCCAGGATTTTGGGAAGCTGAGGTGAGCATATCACAAGGTCAGGAGATCGAGATCATCCTGACTAACATGGTGAAACCCCATCTCTACTAAAAATACAAAAAATTAGCTGGGCATGGTGGCAAGCACCTGTAGTCCCAGCTACTCAGGAGGCCGAGGCAGGAGAATCACTAGAACCTGGGAGGCGGCAGTTGCATGAGCCAAGATTACACCACTGCACTTCAGCCTGGGCAACAGAGTAAGACTCTATCTAAAAATAAATAAATAAAATAAAATAAAATAAAGCAATAAATGACAGAAAGTAACCTGAGCTAGCTTAAGCATAAAGGGATATATACTAAGAATATCCAAGAGTATCTCACACATTTGGGCTTGAAAAAGACAGAAGCCATGGCAGCTCTCCATCTCTAGAAGCCAAAGCCCATTGGCCATCTTCTTCATGATGTTTTGTTTTTTTTTTTTTTTTTAGACAGAGTCTTGCTCTGTCACCTAGGCTGTAGTGCAGTGGCATAATCTTGCACCACAATCTCTGCCTCCTATGTTCAAATGATTCTCCTGCCTCAGCCTCTCAAGTAGCTAGGATTACAGGCATGTGCCACCACACCCAGCTAGTTTTTGTATTTTTAGTAGAGACAGGTTTTCACCATGTTGGCCAGGCTGGTCTCGAACTCCTGACCACAAGTGATCCACCTGCCTCAGCCTCCCAAAGTGCTGGCACACCCAGCCCATAATGCTATTACTGTTATTCTGTTGCAAGCATTCCAGTCTCTGGTCCCATCAGTTCAAATTCTCAACTCCCAA
Organism: Cacajao melanocephalus; assembly: GCA_963573385.1. NCBI lineage: Eukaryota > Metazoa > Chordata > Mammalia > Primates > Pitheciidae > Cacajao > Cacajao melanocephalus. The sequence goes on from CAUYLG010042479.1 coordinate 44,611, forward strand.
GAGCAGAAACTTGATTAGCTCACTTTGTGTGAGGCCTTGCTTCAGTCAACTGTGATCAAATGTAGCTCCAGGAAATCCACTCCTGTGGGTAGGGAGAGTAGCTCCCAAAGATGCTGGACAGATACCCCAAGAAGTGCATGTCACAGAAATAAACTCACAAACTCCAAAAGATGGGCAGATGAAAACTCAAGAAGAACAACTCCATCATAAAGGGCAAGACCTTGGCCCCAGAGCATGCTGGCTGGAGTTGAAGGATGGTGCCAACAAGGCCACAGCCAAGTCCTGTGGATCAATCACCATGTAATACATTTGGAGGTACAAAAATATCCAAGGGGAGGTGTGTCCAGAAGGTACAATTCTGAGTGTCTGTAGATGTCTGGTTAGGTTGAGGCTGGAACATCACATTCTGATCCAGCTTCAGAGGTGAGGACTTCTATGGATGGTAAGCCTCACCCAGCTTCCTACCACCTTGTTTTCCAGCCACTTGATCTACTAAAAGGACATATACCAAACTCTCCACCTTGACTCCAAATCCCAGAGCAGCCCCTTAGGTCCCTCCCACTCACAGAAGTGAGTTTGAGAGAAGCACCCAGGATACATCCATGCTGTTGGATATTTTTAAGCCCCATGGAGGATTCACTTCTTCCCCAGCCCAGTCTGTCACCCTTGCCCACTATTGGGGAATTCTGGTTAGTGGTTTCTCCTGTCCCCTAGACTTTGCTAAGTTCAAACACTAAAAGTTTACGATAAATATGTACCTAAATTGTGCAACAATTATAAGCCGTGCATGATAAGTATAGCATGTTTATTTCCAGCAATGTCTTGTCTTGGTGTTCACAACATGGGGTGAGCACACCCTATCCAGGCAGGCATAAGTCAGTGCAGATGCAGTCAGAGCAGGAAGCTGTCCCTCAACTCCCCAGCCACAGCAGAAGAGCCTTCCCTGGCTGGACTCAAGCTCTGCCAGGATCTCTCCAGTATGCTGATTAGTAAATCTCCTTGTTAGATTGCTCCTTTTATCAATAAGTAATGTCTTGCTTTATCCCTATTAATGCTTTTGCTCTTAAATTCTTGTCTAACATCAACATTGCTAGCCTAGCTTCCCTTTGGTTAATATTTGCCTGGCATATCTTGTTCTATATCTTCATTTTCAACCTTTCTGTGACTTTATGTTTTATGCAAGTCCTTTGTGAATAGCCTCAACCTAGACTTTTTTTTTAAATCTGATTTGAAAGTCTCTGTAAATGGGCAAGTTTTATATGTCTACATTTATTGTGATTCATGCATTTGGCCTTATTTCTGTCATCTTATTTTGTGTTTTATATTTACTATGCCTTTTCTTTTTCTTTTCTTCTTTTTTCTCTTTGTTTTTCCCTCTTTCATGCTTTCTACAGCATTGATCAAGTTTTCTTTGTTCTCTCTATTCTTTATTTTCTTGTCTATTGGTATGGAAGTTAAATACTTTATTTCCTGAGAAATAAGAGTTACCTCTAACTTTTGAAAAATATGTGCATTTAACTTAATAAAGACTAAGTAATTAGTGAAAAAGACTAATTTTTACTTAATAAAGTCAATCTATATTTCTGTTCTCTTAAATAGTAGAAGGATCTTAGAATGTAAGCCAATTCTTTTCATCTTTCATGTTATTTATTAATTAGTATTTTAGTTCCATTGTATTTTATACTTTCAAAATAGTCATTATTATTATTTAGATTTACATACATGTTTACCAATTTCTTTACATACCACTGCTTCTAATAACCCAATTCTTCCTTTTGTGTCAATTTCCTTCTTGCTGAGGTACATCTTTCAGACATTCTCTTAGGAAGAATCTGTGAATAACAAACTCATTCATTTGTATCTGAAATGTCTTTTTTCCCCAACATTTCTATTAAATGATAATTATATGGGTATAGAACTATAAGTTGATAGTTATTTTTCTTCAGCATTTTGAGCCTATAATTGCGTATCTTCTGGTTTCGACTGTTCCTAATGAGAAGCCTGCTGTCTGTGTAAGTGCCATTGCGCCGATAGCTTTTAAGTCTTTTGTTTCTGATGTTCTGCAATCTCATTACAATGTATCTAGATGTTAACCTATTTTTATTTATTCTGCTCAGATACCTGGTCATGTTCCTTCTTACTGATAATTCATTTCTGCATTCAATACTAGAAAATTCTTCACCATTAATTATATCTTCATATACTTCTTTCTCTGTTCTCTTCTGGATATTCTAACATCTCCATTGGACTTTCTTATTTTAGGTCTTTTAACTTCATGTTTTTTAACTTCTTCTTCATATTTGCTATGACTTATAACTGTCTGCATTTTATTTTGGGTATTTTCCAATATGTCTTCCAATTCATTAATTCTCTCTTCATCAGTGTTGTCAACATTTTAACCCATCCATTGAGTTGTTTTGATTTAAATGTTGCTTTATTTCTAGAAATTATATTTGGCTCTTTTTCAACTCTGCTGTTATATTTTAATCTTGCCTTTTGGATTTTATTTTTTCCCTTATTTTTTGGAGCACTTTAAATATATTTATTTTAAAGTATTTTATAATTTTTTATATCTATACACTTATTTGAATTCTCCAATATATTGTTTTTGCTGAGTCTGTTTTCTTTCTCTCTCTCTCCCTCCCTCCCTCCCTCTCTCTCTCTCTCTCTCTCTCTCTCTCTTTCTTTCTTTTACCCCGGCTGGAGTGCAGGGGTGCAATCATGGCTCACTACAGCCTTAACCTCCCCTGGCTTGAGTGATCCTGCCACTTCAGCCTCCTGAGTAGCTAGGACCACAGGCATGTGCCACCATGCCTGGCTAATTTTTAAATGATTTATAGAGACAGGGCCTCGCCATGTTGCCCAGTCTGGGCAACATGAACTTATGTGCTCAAGCAATTCTCCTGCCTCAGTCTTCCAAAGTGCTGAGATTACAGGTGTGAGTCACTGTGCCTGGCCAATTTTCTTTCTTATAGTGGCTTATTTCCTTGTTGTTTGTAGTCTTTGTGAACTCATCTCCAGCAGGACTTGATTTCTCTGGGACACTTGCATGACCTTAGCCATGGCAGAGGCATATAGTGAACATTTTGCCTCTGCTGAGACCCCCAGGGTTCATCAATAAATAAACTGGTGACCAATAAATAAACTAGTCACCATTTCTGGGCCAGTTTATTTATTGTTTTCTTGAATTAAGGTTACCACAATATGGAGTGCAAACGTGCACTCCATACCCATGTTTGTCACAGGCTTGGGGTTCTAATTTCTCAGAGATGACTCTTCTTTCATCCTTAGGCCCAGAAAAATGACAAGCTACTCTACTGAATCCCCCATTGGTGGGTTAAGTTTGTTGATTCCTGTTACATGGAGAGGCAATACTCATGGCTCCTAACTTAATGAAGGGAACTCAGTTCCAGCTTCCCGACATACAGAGGCCTGGGGACTGCTCTTCAGTCTTCATCACCGTTAAACTCTAGCTCTTATGACATATTATTGGCTCTAAGGCCTTTCTGAGTACCCACCCCCCGCCAGAACCCTGGCTATGGGTCTTCTTTTCATTCCTGACACTTAGGGACTTTCATTTATTGCTTTAAATGTGGTTGTATGGTTGTATACTGTTCAACTGTTATATTTTATACATTTTAATGTATCATATATAATTGTTATAAAGTTTATATTTCTAGAGGATAATGTCATGTCACATCAACTTAGCCTGCCATATTGCCTGAAATCTCCATATTATATGTTTCACATATATATATGGATATTTCATATATATATGGAGATTTTTATATATATTTATATTTTTTATATATATATATATATATATATATATATATATATATATATATATTGTTTTGTTTTGTTTTATTTGAGATGGAGTCTTGCTCTGTCACCCAGGCTGGAGTGCAGTGGTGTGACCTTGGCTCACTGCAACCTCAGCCTCCTGGGTTCAAGCGATTCTCCTGCCTTAGCCTCCCAAGTAGCTGGGATTTATAGGCATGCACTACCATGCCCAGCTAATTTTTGTATTTTTAGTAGAGACAGGGTTTCACCATATTGGCCAGGATGATCTCAATCTCTTGACTTTATGATCCGCCTGCCTCAGCCTCCCAAAGTGCTGGGAATACAGGCATGAGCCACCGTGCCCAGCATCTCCTTATATTTTTGTGTGTCGATCCAGTCCATCTCTTCCACTACATTATACTTCTTTTAAGGTTTTTAAGGACAAAGTATTTTCTATTTTTTTTTTTTTTTTTTTTGAGACAGCGTCTTGTTCTATTGCCCAGGCTGGAGTGCAGTGGAGTGATCTCAACTCACTGCAACTTCTGCCTCCTGAGTTCAAGTAATTCTCATACTTCACCCTCCTGAGTAGCTGGGATTACAGGCACACGCCACTATACTCATATTTTTTTTTTTTTTTTTTTTTTTTTTAAGTAGAGACAGGGTTTCATCATGTTGGCCAGTGTGGTCTCGAACTCCTGGCCTCAAGTGATCCGCCTGCCTCAGCCTCCCAATGTGCTAGGATTATAGACATGAGCCTCTGTGCCCAACCTTCTGTTCATATTTTTACTCAAGTACCTAGCACAGTTCTCTGAACTGAGCTGGTCCTCACTAAATGTTGCTATTCTTCATATTAATGTTATTTTTACTATTTCCAACCTCAATGTTTAGGAATGGCAGAAAATCAGATTCCGTATCTGTTATAAGCATTTACACTACACAGTCAGGTTGTATTTAGATATATATAGAAGCCAGCCTGGGCAACATGGCAAAACCTAGTCTCTACAAAAAATACAAAAATATTTAGCCAGACTGGTAGTGTGTACCTATAGTCCCAGCTACCCAGGAGACAAAGGTGGGAGGATCACTAGAGCCTCAGAGGTCAAGGCTGCAGTGAGCACACTGCACTACAGCCTGGGCAACAGAATGACGCCTAGTCAACAAAAAAGCAGAGGTGGTGGCTCACATCTGTAATCCCAGCAGTTTGGGAAGCCGAGACAGGTGAACTGCTTGAGCCCAGGAGTTCAAAACCAGCCTGGACAATATGGTGAGACCCCATCTCTACAAAAAATACAAAAATTAGCCAGGCGTGGTGGTGCATGCCTATAGTCCTAACTACTTGGGAGGCTGAGGTGGGAGGATCATTTGAGCCTGGAAGGTCAAGGCTGCAGTGAGCCATGATTGTGCCACTGCACTCCAGCCTGAGCGAAACAGCGAGACCCTGTCTCATTAAAAAATATATATATGTATATATACACACACACATACATACATATATAAGCATTTAGCATGGTGCCTGGCACAGACTAAGCACTCAATAAGTTTTAGTTATTGTTACTGATATTATTAAACAGAACTTTTAAAACAACCTGCACTTACCTGACTCACTGGCTTAAGTGACGCTATTAATCCTTTGTTACACATGCTGACTTAACACTCGTGGCTCATCAAACGTTCACAGGCTGGGACACCATGCACTTGTGCTCCCCCATTTGGTTGAATTGCATGAGTACCCAGAGTCATTTGTTTTTAACTCAGCCTGTTTATGCCAGCTGCACATACTGTTCTTATATAATTTAACTAAATGTTACATAAACCAATAAAATACGAGTGCAAAACTAATGTTGCTGTTTGGAAAGATTCCATAACAGCAAGTTGCTTAAAGTTTTTGTTACCAAATTACGTATTGGTGAGACAACTGGAAAAGATGAGGAACGATCATAAAAAAATCTAGGAATTTGCACTCAGATTGTTTCTCAAATACTTTCCAGTTCCCAATCCATGTTAAAGAAATCAAAGCTGAAAACGGCAGTCAGTACGTTCTGGGTGTAGCTCATTAAAGAAAGATGAGGCTGGGCGCAGTGGCTTACACCTGCAATCCCAGCACTTTGGGAGGCTGAGGCAGGTGAATCACCTGAGGTCAGGAGTTTGAGACCAGCCTGGCCAATATGGTGAAACCCTGTCTCTACTAAAAGTACAAAAATTAGCCAGGCATGATGGCAGGCGCCTGTAATCCCAGGAGCTCAGGAGGCTGAGGCAAGAGAATCGCTTGAACCCGGGAGACAGAGGTTGTGGTAAGCTGAGATTGCGCCACTGCACTCCAGGTTGGGTGACAGAGTGAGACTACATCTCAAAAAAATAAGAGAGAGAGAAAAAGAAAAATTGTGAAATGCCAATCAGCACATCCATACACAAAGAAAAGTCTTGGTCCTACCTCTACAAAGTGGAGAGAAAATATTCCTTTACTTGTTTTAAGCTAAAATTAAAAAAAATTATGGTATGTAAAAGCAAACTGAAGTGATCTCAGCACTCAAGAAACATAGGGTTTAGAGAGGGAAACTGATAAGAAAGTTATTGATTTGAGTGGATTATAATGAAAGTTAATGGGGCAGAGGGGAGGGGAGACCTAACCAGAGCAATGACTGTAGAGGATTCCTGGATGGGCTGGTCCCTAAACTGCCTCTACTCGCCCTCACATCTATCTCATAGCTCCTTTCAAATCTTCCTGCAGCATAAAAATTTAAGACTTGCCTTCCAGCTTTGTACAATGGCCCCCTTAATTTCAGATACCCCTACCTTTTTCAACGACAGGGTCTCATTCTTTTACCCAGGCTGGGGTGCAGTGGCACAAACAGGGCTCACTGCAACCTCGACCTCCTGGACTCAAGTGATCCTTTCACCTCAGCCTCCCATGTAGCTGGGACCACAGGCACACGCCACCACGCCTGGCTAATGTTTTGATTTTTTTTTTCTTTTGGTAGAGATGTGGGTCTCACATTTTTGCCCAGGCTGGTCTTGAACTCCTGGGCTCAAGCAATCCTCTTGCCTTGACCTCCCAAAATGCTGAGATTACAGGTGTAATCTCACGCCTGTAATCTTACACCCACATCCCAGTATTGACATAATCTCCAAGAGTGTTAGAGGGGAAATCGCTGTTTTCCCTGGCATTAAAGAGGAGCTTCAAGGATCACAGATGCTTTTGAGAATTTGCATACATGCATTTACTTAAAACTTTATTATTATTATTATTATTATTATTATTATTATTATTTGAGATGAAGTTTCGCTCTTGTTGCCCAAGCTGGAGTGCAATGGTGCTATCTCAGCTCACTACAAGCTCTGCCTCCCAGGTTCAAGCAATTCTCCTGCCTCAGCCTCCAGAGTAGCTGGGACTACAGGCATGCGCCACCACACCTGGCTAATTTTTTGTATTTTTCATAGAGACGGGGTTTTACCATGTTGGCCAGGCTGGTCTCGACTCCTTGCCTCAAGTGATCTACTGCCTGAGCCTCCCAAAGTGTTAGGATTACAGGTGTGAGCCACTGTGCCTAGCTCTTTGTTTTTTGCTTTTTTTTTTTTTTTTTTTTTTTTTTTAGACAGAGTCCCGCTCTGTGTCCCAGGCTGGAGTACAGTGGTGTGATCATAGCTCACTACACCCTCAAACCCCTGGGCTCAAGCAATTCTCCTACCTCAGCCTCCTGAGTAGCTGGGATTACAGGTATGCACCACCAAGCCCAGCTAATTTTTTTATTTTCTTAGAGATGGAGTTTCACCATGTTAGCCAGGCTGGTCTCAAACACTTTGCCTCAAGAGATCCATCTGCCTCAGCCTCCCAAAGTGTTGGGATTACAGGTATTAACCACCCTGCCTGGCCTTTTTGATTCTCTATGTATTATTTCAGCTGTGCTTCATCTCCCATGGTGAGGTCTATGAAGAACTTGTGCAAAACAAGTTGTACTAATTTTCTTTGATGGTTTCTTAAAATTAATCTTTTTATTTTGAGGTAATTTTAGATTCACATGCAGTTGTAGGAAATAAAACAAAACCATTTGCACAGTTTCACCTGCCTAATGGTAACATCTTACAAAACTGGAGCACAGTATCACAAGCAGGATATTGACATCAATAACAGCCAAAGTACAGAACACATCCATCACCACTGGGATCACTCCTGCTGCCATCTTGTAGCCACAGCTTCTTCTGCCTAGCCCTCACTCCCTTCTTAGCCACTGGCAACCACTAATCTGTTCTCCATTTTTATGGTTTTGTCATTTGAAGAAATCACATAAATGAAACCATACAATATGTAACCTTTTTTTTTTTCCCCCAAGACAATCTCGCTCTGTCACCTAGGCTGTAGTGCAGTGGCACCATCTTGGCTCACTGCAACCTTCACCTCCTGGGTTCAAGCAATTCTGGTGCCTCAGTCTCCCAAGCAGCTAGGACTACAGGTGTGCACCACCACGCCTGGCTAGTTTTTTGTATTTTTAGTAGAGACGGGGTTTTGCCATGTTGCCCAGACTGGTCTCAAATTCCTGGCCTCAAGTGATCCGCCTGCCTCAGCCTCCCAAAGTGCTGAGATTACAGGTGTGAGCCACCACGCCCAGCCAATATGCAACCTTCTGAGACACTTTTTTCACTCAGCATAAATCTCTGGAGAATGATCTAGGTCATGACATGTGACCTACACATTACTTCGTTCCTTTTTATGACTGGTAGTATTCCTTGGCATGGATGTACCACCATGCACCATTCACCCACAGAGGGATATCAGGATTGTTTCCAGTTGGGGTTATGATTGATAAAGCTGCTATGAACACTTGTGTGCAGGTTTTGTGAGGACATCATCGTAAACATCTATGAGTACACTTGCTGGATCCTACGATTAAGTTTTTTAAGAAACTGCCAAACTATTTTCTGAAGTGACTATACCATTTGACATCCTACTAGCAATGTGCCAGTGACCATTTCCCTGCATTCTTGCCAGCATTTGGGATTGTCACTTAATTTTTTTCTGTTTTTAAGAGATGGGGTCTTGCTATATTGCCTAGGCTGGAGTGCAGTGGCTATTCACAGGTACAGTCCCACTACTGACAGGTGTGTATGATATCTTTTTGGGTTTTATTATTATTATTATACTAATGGCTAATGTTACTGAACCCCTTTTCATGTGATTATTTGCCGTATGTGTATATCCTCTTCTGAGAAATGTCTCTTCATGTCTTTTGCCCATCTTCTAATTGGATTATTCGTTTTTGTTTTTACTGTTTAGTTTTAAATGGTCTTTTTAAAATTTTTTTTGTTTGTTTGTTTGTTTTGTTTTTTGAGACGGAGCCTTGCTCTGTCGCCCAGGCTGGATTGCAGTGGCATGATCTCAGCTCACTGAAACCTCACCTCCCTGGTTCAAGTAATTCTCTGCCTCAGTCTCCCAAGTAGCTGGGATAACAGGCACCTGCCACTATGCCTGGCTAATTTTTTGTATTTTTAGTAGAGATGGGGTTCCACCATCTTGGCCAGGCTGATCTTAAACTCCTCATCTCATGATCCACCTGCCTCAGCCTCCCAAAGTGCTGGGATTATAGGCATGAGCCACTGCACCCAGCCTTAAATGGTCTTTTTAAATTTTTTACTTATATTTTTTGAGAGAGAGGATCTCACTCTGTTGCCCAAGCTGGAGTGCAGTGAGCATGATCATGGCTCACTGTAACCACCTCCCAAGCTCAAGCAATCCTCCTACCTCAGCCTCCCAAGTAGCTGGTACTACAGGTATGCACCACCAGGCCCTGCTAATTTTTAAAAGTTTTTTGTAGAGATGAGGTCTCACTATATTGCCCAGGCTGGTCTCAAGCAATTCACCCACCTCAGCCCCCCAAAGTGTTGGGATTACAGGTATGAGCCACTGTGCGTGGTCTAAATATTCTTCATATATTCTAGATATTAGTCCTTTGTTGGACATGTGATTTGCTAATATTTTATCTCAGTCTCTAGTTTGTCTTTTCATCATCTTAACAGGGTCTTTCACAGAGCTAAAATAATAAAATTGATAAAGTCTAATTCATCCATTTTTCCTTACATGGATCATGCTTTTATTTTTAAAAAATTCTTTATTATCTTCATGACAGTCATTTTTTTCTTAGAGACAGGGTCTCACAATGTCGACAAGACTAGTCTCAAACGCCTGGCTTCAAGCAATCCTCCCACCTAGGTTTCCCTGAGCACTGGGATTACAGGCATGAACCACGGTGCCCAGTTTCTGGCTCATATTTGTGGTGTCAGCTCTAAGAACTCTTTGTCTAGACCTATATCCTGATGATCTTTGCCTATGTTCTTTACTAAATGTTTGACAATTTTATATTTTACATTTGTGCATTTGAGTCTATGATTCATTTGTTTTGTTTTGTTTTGTTTGAGACAGAGTTTTGCTGTCACCCAGACTGGAGTGTAGTGGCACAGTCTTGGCTCATTGCAACTTCCAACTCCCTGGTTCAAGTGATTCTCCTGCCTCAGCCTCCCGAGTAGCTGGGATTATAGGCACGCGCCACCACGCCCAGCTAATTTTTGCATTTTTAGTAGAGACAGGGTTTCGCCCTGTTGGCTAGGATGGTCTCAATCTCCTGAACTCGTGATCCCCCTGCCTTGACCTCCCAAAGTGCTGGGATTACAGGCATGAGCCACTGCACCAGGCCTGGTTACTACAGCTTTATCCTTCTTTTTAAAAACTGTTTTTAGCTATTTTAGCTCCTTTGCCTTTAACAGATAAATTTTAGAATAGCGTTATCTATATTTGCAAAACATCTCGCTGTGATTTTCATAGAAATTTTGTTAGACCTGTATATCAACTTGGGAAGTATCAACATCTTTATTGTATAGAGTCTTCCAATTTTTTCTTTTTTTGACAGCGTCTCACTCTGTCACTCAGGCTGGTGCGCAGTGACATCATCACGGCTCACTGCAGCCTGGAACTCTTGGGCTCAGTTGATCCTCCCAGTTCAGCCTCCTGAGTAGCTAGGACTGCAGGTGCATGTCACCATGCCTGGCTATTTTTTTTGGTATTTTTTTGTAGAGATGGAGTTTCGCCATGTTGCCCAGGCTGGCCTTGAACTCCTGAACTAAAGCACTCCACCTCCCTCAGATTCACCTCCCTCAGATTCCAAAGTGCTGGGATTACAAGGGTGAGCTACCGTACTTGACCAAGTCTTCCAATCTGTAAATATGGTATGTCTCTTCTTTTATTTATTAGATCTTTGATTTATTTCATCAGCATTTTGCAGTTTTCAGCATACAAGTTCTGCATGTTTTGTTATATTTACACCTGCGTATTTCATTTTATTTTTGAGTGATTGTAAATATTATTTGATTTTTAATTTCGGTGTCCATGTGTTCATTGCTAGTATATAGAAATACAATTGATGTTTTTGTATATTTATCTTGTATTCTTCAAACTTGCTGAACTCACTTTTTAGTTCTAGAACTTCTTTGTAGATTCCTTTGGATTTTTTAAGTAGAAAATAATGTTTTCTTTTCTGATCTGTATTTCCTTTTTTTTTTTTTTTAAACAGTCTCACCAAGCTGGAGTCCAGTGGCATGATCTCAGCTCACTGCAACATTCACCTCCCGGGTTCAAGTGATTCTCGTGCCTCAATCTCCCAAGTAGTTGGGACTACAGGTACTAATTTGTATTTTTGGTAGAGACAGGGTTTTGCCATGTTGGTCAGGCTGGTCTTGAATTCCTGGCCTCATGTGATCTGCCCACCTTGGCTTCCCCAAGTAATCGGATTACAGGTGTGATCCATTGCGCTTGGCTTGATCTGCATGCTTCTTATTTTCTTTTCTTATATTATGGCACCAGCTTCTTTGTTCCAGTTCGATTTTGTCAAATGCTTTTTCCGCATCAACTGATATGATTATGTGATTCTTCTTCTTTAGTCCGTTAATAGGGTAGAGTACTTTGGTTGATTTTGGAATATTGGACCAGCCTTCCATCCTTGGAATAAACTCCAACTATTTATAGTATCTGATTTTTATTCTATATTGCTGGATTCTATATGCTAGTATTTTCTTGAGTGTTTCTACATTTATTTTCATGAAGAGTATTGGTCTGTAATTTTATTATTTTTTTTTCATACCATCTTTGTATGATGGTATCTGGGTAATATTAGTTTTATAAAATTAATTGGAAAGTGTTCCCTCTTCTATTTTCTGGAAAAGATTTCATAATGTTGTTGTTCCTTCTTTAAACATTTGTTAGAATTCTCCAGTAAAACCATATAAGACTGGAGATTTCCTTTTTGGGGAGTTTTTAAATTATGGATTCAATTTCCTTACTAGAGGGCTATTTAAATTATCTATTTCCTATTGGGAGAGTTTATATTTTTAAAGGAATTTGTCCAGTTCATCTAAATTGTCAATATTTATACATGTAGTTTTTCATAGTATTCTGTTATCCATTTGATGCCTTCAGGGTCTATAGTGATATCTCTTGTTTTACACTTGATTGGTAATTTGTGTCTTCATTCTATTTCTTTGTCAGTCTCGCTAGGAGATTTTTAGTTTTATTGATCTTTCAAAAAATTAGCTCTTTGTTTCACTGATTTTCTCTATTATTTTTGCATTTCCAATTTTGTTGACTTTTGCTCTTGTATTTATTGTTTCTTTCCTCTGCTTGCTTTGGATTTTCTTTGCTCTTCTTTTTCTAGATTCTTGAGGTAGAAGCTTAGATTTGAAATTTTCTTCTTTTCTAATGCATAAATTTGGTGCTATAAATTTTCCTGTCACCATTGCTTTAGCTATGACCCATACATTTTGAGATGTTGTATCATCATTTTTATTCAGTTCAGTGTATCTTTGTGACTACCTCTTTGACCCATGGATTATTTACAAGTGTGTTGTTTTGTTCCCAAGTGTTTGAAGATTTTCTTGTTATCTTTCTATTATCAATTCAATTTTTTAAAATTCCATTTGTGGTCAAAGAACACACTCCATATGATTTCAATTCTTTTAAATTTGCTGAGTTTGTTTAATGACTCAGTGTATGCTCTGTCTTGGCATATGTCTTATGGGCACTTGGAAAAAAATGTGTATTTTGCTGTTCTTGAATGGAGTGCTTTATAAATGTCAATAAGATCATATTGGTTGGTGTATTGTTGAGTTATTTTGGTTTTCTATCTATTTAGTTCTATTAACTGTTAGGGGATATTGAAGTTTTCAATGATGTATTTGTCTGTTTCTTCCTTCAGTTCTATCAGGTATTGCTTCACATATTTTGCAACTCTGTTGCTCGGTGCATAGACATTTAGAGTTGTTATTGATGGATTGACACTTTTATAATTACATCATGTCCCTCTCTATCTCTGGTAATTTCCTTTGCTCTAAGGTAGAACTTATCTGATATTAATATAGCCATTCCCATTTTGTTTAACATTTGTATGATATATCTTTTTCCATCCTTTTGCTTTCAGTCTGCCTATATAGTTACATTTGAAGTGAGTTTCTTATAGGCAGCATATAGTTGGATCATAAATATCAATCAGTTCTGTCAATCTACATTTTTTAGGAGATTGGCCATTTATATTTAATGTACATAGGCCATTTATATTTAATGTAATTATTCAATATGTTAGGGCCTAAGTCTGCCACTTTATTTTTTGTTTGTTGCTCTTTCTGTTTCTCATTTGTTTTCTTTTTCCTGCCTTTCTGGAAAACTCCAACTATTCATAGTATCTACTTTTATTAGAATTCTACTTTTATTTTTCTGTATTGTTTTTGAGTGTATCATTTTGTATAGCTTTTGTAATGGTGCCTTTAAATATCACATCATATGTGTGTGTGTGTATACACACATACACACACACACACACACACACACACACACGCAGCTTATCACAGTCTATTGGTCATTATAATTTTACCAGTTCGAATGAACTGTAGAAACTTTGTCTCCCTTTACATCCCTTTATCCTCACTATGTATAGTTGTCTTACGTAGTGCCCCTACATACATCAGATAGTGTTGTAATTTTTGCTTCAATAGCCAAACACAATTTAGAAAGTTTAAGAGGAGAAGGAAAGTTTATTGTATTTACCCAGATTTTCACTTACTGTGTTCTTTCTTTCTTCCTAATGTTCCAAGATTCCTTTCTTATCATTTGCTTTCTGTTTAGAAAACTTCCTTTAGCCATTTTTTTTTAGGGTGAATCTGCTGGTAATGCATTCTCTTAGTTTTCCTTCATCTGAGAATGTCTTCATTTTCCCCCATTTCCCCTTTTTTCTTTCTAATTGATGAACCTACATGGATATGTCAGTATCACCCAAATTCCATCATTTCCATTAAGGATCATTCTTACTATTGTACATTCTATGGGCTTAAAGAAATATATGACATGTATCTACCATTATAGTATCATATAGAGTATTTTCACTGCCCTCAAAATTCTCTATGCTCTGCCTATTCATCCCTCCCTCCCCCAAACCCTTGGCAACCAGTGATCTTTTCACTTTCTCCACAGATTTACCTTTTCCAGAATGTCATATAGTTGAAATTTCATGTTATGTAGTCTTTTCAAACTGGCTTCTTTCACTTAGTAATATGCATTAAATTCTCTTCTTATCTTTTCGTAGCTTGATCACTTATTTTTCATGCTGAATAATATTTCATTGTCTAGATGTACCATAGGTTATCTATCCATTCACCTACTGAAGTACATCTTGTTTACTTCCAAGTTTTGTCCACTGTGAATAAAACTGCCATAAACATTTGATATAGGTTTCGTGTATTTCAACTCCTTTGGGTACACAGCAAGAAATGTGACTGCTGGATTGTCTGGTATTGGTGTGTTCAATTTTATAAGAAACTACCAAACTATATTCCAAAGTGCCTCTATCCCTTGCATTTCTGAAAGATATTTTTGCTCGATATTTTATGTTGACAGTTCTTTCATTTCAGAAAAATGTGGCACCACTGTGTTCTTCTGGCCTCTACGGTTTTTGATGAGAAATCCACTATCATTAAAATTGTCTTTTTCCTATAGGTAAGATGTCATTTCATTTTTGCTGCTTTTAAGATGTTTTTTCTGCATCTTCATTGTCAGAAGTTGGACATGATGGTATTAGTGCAGATTTGCATTTGTCTTGTTTGGGGTTCACACAACTTCTTGAATCTGTTGATTCATATCTTTTGCCAAATTTGGGGGAAATTTTGCCATTCTTTCTTTGAGTCCTTTTTCAGCCCTGCTCTCTTTCTCATTTCTTCTGAAACTCCAATGACACAACTGTTATATCTTAAAGCATTTTTGTGGTGGTTGTTTTAAAATGTTTGTCGGATAATTCTAACATCTTTGGCGTCTACTGATTGTCTTTTTCCATTCATTTTGAGATCTTCCTGGTTCTTGATATGATGAGTAATTTCTGATTGAAACTTGGATGTTTTGGGTATGTTTTATGAGACTCTTGATCTTATCTAAACTTTCTTTTTTAGCTGGGTTCCTCTGACATTGCTCTAGTAGGTGAAGGGGGTGATCACAGTCTTATTATTGCAAAGTAGGGTAGAAGTCCAGATTTCCCATTTGGCCTCCCTTCTTGTTACTGCTGGTTGGGGGTAGGTGTTCCAGCTCCCCACCAGTGTCTCCACTGATACCTCCCTAGCTGCAAGGGATAGCAGTGCCTTGTTACTGCTACCCATGTGGCCTCCATTGACACCAAGGGTGTGTGTGTAAATTCCTGACTCTACCAGGCCTCCTTTGTGATGAAGAGGAAGGGGTGCCTCATCACTGCTGGGTAGGGGTAGAGTCCAGGCTTCTCACATGGTCCCCACTGACTCTTGATCTTGCTAACAGAGATGAACATTCCAAGCTCTCTACTTGGCCTTTCCTGAATACCCTGCAGGGACTTGACATGCCTTACTACAGCCCGGTGAGGGTAGAAGTTAAGGCTCACCACTTAATCACTCAGCCTTCGCTGGCCTGAATGGGGATGGGGCTACAACTTTTTCTGCAGTGTTTCACTGGAGTAGAGTGGTTATTGTCTAAAAATATTCTCTCTAGGCTACCCACTTTCTAGTCCTTTGACTACAGGGAGAAGGCTTTTTGTTGAGGCTTTTATTTTGCAGGGATGAGTGGGGTCTGTACTCAGCATTTCCAGGTTGCTGGCTTATTTTGCTCCAAGTCTGGGATACATGAGGTGAGGCAAAAACAAAACTCAGGAAACTCACCACCATGTTGTTCCTTAGATTCCAAGGTCTCTGGCTGGTCTGCCTTCTTCTCTATATGTTTCAGAGTCTTCTTATGTTTGCTTTATGTATATTGTCCAGGGTTTTTAGGTG
This sequence comes from Cacajao melanocephalus, assembly GCA_963573385.1. NCBI lineage: Eukaryota > Metazoa > Chordata > Mammalia > Primates > Pitheciidae > Cacajao > Cacajao melanocephalus. The sequence continues at coordinate 60,706 of CAUYLG010042479.1, forward strand.
TACTTAGTGGAAGGACTAGAGAAAGTATATCTATTCCATCTTTTCAGGATGGAAACCTCTTTTTGATCATTTTTATCCAATCATTCTGCTGATCCTTCAGGACATGGCAGGCACCATGTAGGCTCTGCAGGGTGAACAGAAATAAACAAGTCATGGGTCCTGTAAGCCAGGACCTCCCCACTAGGTGGGACAGAAAGCCAGGTCTCATATAGCTTGACATTCGATCATGGTTAAGAGCTTGGCTTGGAATCAGACAGGACTGAGTCCCAATTCCAGCTCTGATACTTCCAAGCTCTGTAACCCTAAATAAGTTAGTTAATCCCTCCAAACTTCAGTCTCCTAACTTACAAAATATGGGAGAGATTAGTCCAATTTCTCTTTTGTTTTTTTTTTTGAGATTGCGTCTTGCTATATTGCCAGGCTGGAGTGCAGTGGCGCAATCTCAGCTCACTGCAACCTCAAGCGATTCTCCTGCCTCAGCTCCCTGAGTAGCTGGAACTACAGGTGCACACCACCACACCCAGCTAATTTTTGTGTTTTTAGTAGAGACGGGGTTTCACCATGTTGACCAGGATGGTCTCGATCACTTGACCTCATGATCTACCTACCTCGGCTTCCCAAAGTGCTGGGATTACAGGCGTGAGCCACCGTGCCTGGCCCAATTAGTCCAATTTCATAGGTTGTTGGTGGATTAAGTTAAATGAAATGGTGCATTTAAATCTCTTTGCATGGTGTTAGCACATAGCAAGTGCTTAGTAAATATTAATTGTTGCTCTTAAAAGGCAGGCTGGGCCAACTGTAATAATTGTTTTTCAGCCTTGTCCTTTGCAGACAGAGGTGTCCTCTTTACTTATTTTGTGCCTACTGCTTCTCTATTCTCTTTGATCAATTGTGGGAACCTTTTCCACCTGTCTCATTAGAAGGGCTGAGATAAATGGGTACACAGGATGAGAGGCAAAAGAATGTTCACCTTCAGTTTTTATTCATTCATTCCTTTATTTATTCATGTATTACTGCATCAAATCCTTAGTGAACACTAACCCTGTGCTTGGCACCATGAGAGGAGCTTAAGATCTAGCAGAATAGGCATCAAAGTAATGATAATTCTGGCAGACTCTAAGTGCCAAGAAGGATGCAGTCAAAATACTCTGAGCTCAGAAAGAGTAGAAATCACATTTGAGTAGAAGAATCAGGGAAGGTTTCTTGGAGAAAGGAGCATCTGAGATGCACTTCAATAGATAGACATGGAGAATAGGCATGAGATGAGCAAAAACCTAGAGACAGAAAAGTAAAAGTTGTCTCCTTAGAAAACAAATAGTGTGACGCGAGAACAGAAAACCAAACACCACATGTTCTCACACGGACACAGGGAGGGGAACATCACACACTGGGACTGGGGGGTGTGGGACTAGGGGAGCAATAGCAGGGGATGGGGGATGGGGAGGGATAGCATTAGGAGAAATATCTAACATAGATGATAGGGTGATGGATGCAGCAAATCACCACCATAGCACATGTATACCTATGTAACAAACCTGCACGATCTCCACATGTACCCCAGAACTTAAAGTATAATAATAATAATAAAGAAAATAAATAGTGAACTTTGGCTAGAACGTAGTGTATTTGTAAGGGGTAGAGTGAGAGGAGGCTGGGAAGTATGCTGGGGCTACTGTCTAGAGTTTTGAGTATAATGTATATAAGTCAGGATTAGAGTTGACTACCAGCAGTTAAATTACAATAGCTTAGACACATAAGGGTCTATTTTTCTCTAGTATAATAAGTTCAGACTTTGACAATCTGGGATTGGCATGGCAGCTCTACTGTCACCAGGGACCCAGACTCCATAGATCCTCAGCAAGTGCTTCCATCTTCAAGGCTGCCTCATAGTCCAAGATGCCAGTGGAGCTCTAGTGCAGCAGGTAGGAAGGAGAAAGAAAGGGAAGACAGGCAATCTGTCCAACTATCTGCCTTCTTTATGGAACTTTTATAGAATCCTCCAGGAAGTGGCACCTAAAACTTATATTTATATCTTATTGGCTGGAACTTAACCACATGGGCACTTATCTGCAAGGGATACTGAGAAATAAAGTTCTTAAAAATCTGGGCATATTGCTTCCCTAGATAAGATATGAGTTCTATTATCAAAGAAGAAAAAGAGGAATGAATACTGAATTGGCAACTGGAAATCTCTGCAACATCAGAGTAAGGAGTTTAGACTTAATTCAGTAGGAAGTGAGAACCCTGTGGTGGATTGTTTAGCAGCAGACAGGTACAATGCAAGTTGTTGACTTGAAAGACTGTCTTGGAGTGTGGAGAACAGACTGCAGTAGAAAGAGATTAGAGGCAGAGAGATCAGTTAGAAGGCAGTGTCACTGGTCAAGGAGGGAAGTGATGAAGATAAGCAATAGAAAGTGAAGGGAACATAGGGGAGACATATTTAAGGAGTGTATTATTAGAGTGGCAGCTGATTGGATGTGAGGGTGTTAAAGTAAACCATAGATTGATTTTTCAATGGAAAACTTCAGTCGACCAATGGACGTGGAATTGAATGGTAGGGCCATTTCTGGAAAGAGGAAAATCAGTAGAAGAGCTTATCTGAGGCAAAGTGATGAGCTTGGTTTGGAAAAAAAGGTTTAGACAAAACATATATGTCAATGGTTCTCAGAATGTGGTCCCCAGACAAACAGCATCAACATCACCTGGGGATTTCTTAAAAATGAAAATTCATAGATTAGATGCCATTCCTGCTGAATCAGAAACTGTGGGGTTAGGGCCCAGCAATCAGTGTGTTTTAACACATACAGAGTGTATATCTATATATTAAAGTAATAAATGATAAGATATTAAATAGAGATGTTTAAAACATTCCATTTACAACAGCATCAAAAATATTAAATAATGGCCAAGCACAGTGCCTCACAGTTACAATCCCAGGGGTGGATTACAGCACTTTGGGAGGCCGAAGCGGACGGATCACTTGAGGCCAGGAGTTTGAGACCAGCCTGGCCAACATGGTGAAATGCTGTCTCTACTAAAAATACAAAAATTAGCCTGGCATGGTGGTGCACACCCATAATCCCAGCTACTCGGGAGGCTGAGGCAGGAGAATCGCTTGAGCCTGGGAGGCAGAGGTTGCAGTGAGTCAAGAATGGGCCACTGCACTCCAGCCTGGGTGACAGAGTGAGCCTGTCTCAAAAAATAAAAATAAAAAACTAAATATTTAGGGATTAATTTGACCAATAATGTACAAGACCTGTATCCTGAAAACCATAAAACACTACTGAGAGAAAGTAAAGAAGATCCAAATAAATGGAGACATATGTTCATGCATTGGAAGACTCAATATGGATAAGGTGCCAATCATCACTTAATTGATCTACAGATTCAATGCAATCTCAAAATCCCAGCAGACTTTTTTATTTGTAGAACTTGACAAATGGATTCTAAGGTGCATATGGAAATGAAAAAGGCCTAGAATGGCCAAAACCACTTTGAAAAATAAAGTTGAAAGGCTTATGCCTTTTTAAGACTTACAGAGATACTGCAATGCAGTATGATATTGGTATAAAGACAAACAGATCAGTGAACAGAATAGAGTCCAGAAATAAAACCACACATAGGTGATCAATTGATTCTTGAAAAAGTACCAAGGCAATTCAATGAAGAAAGGATAGTCTTTTCAACAAATGATGCTGCAACAACTGAATAGACATGTGCAAACACAACAAAACAAAATAAATGTCAACCCTTACTTCACATCGTATACTAAAATTAACTCAAAAAGTATCATAGACCTAATATAAGAGCTAAAACCATAAAACGTCTATACATAGGAGAAAATCTTAGTGACAGGTTTGGCAAAGACTTCTTAAATGTGACCCCAGGCTGGGTGTGATGGCTCATGCCTGTAATCCCTGCACTTTGGGAAGCTGAGGCATGCCAATCATTTGAGGCCACGAGTTTGAGACCAGCCTGGCCAACATGGTGAAACCCTGCCTCCACTAAAAAAAAAAAAAAAAAAAAAAAAAAAATTAGGCAGACGTGGTAGCACACTCTTATAGTTCCAGCTACTTGGGAGGCTGAGGCAGGAGAATTGCGTGAACCTGGAAGACAGTGGCAGCAGTGAGCCAAGATTGTGCCACTGCACTCCAGACACGGTGAGACTCTGTCTAAAAAAAAAAAAAAAAAAATGTGACTCCAAAAAGCACAAACTTTAAAAAAAATCAATAAATTGGGTTTAAAGTTAAAATGTTTGCTCTTCAAAAGAAATATATTGTTTTTTAAAATGAAAAGGAGGCTGGGCACAGTGGCTCACACCTGTAATCCCAGCACTTTGGGAGGCCAAGGCAGGTGGATCACTTGAGGTCAGGAGTTTGAGACCATCCTGGCCAAAAAGGTGAAAACTCGTCTCTACTAAAAATATAAAAATTAGCTGGGCATGGTGGTGCATGCCTGTAGTCCCAACTGCTCAGGAAGCTGAAACAGGAGAATCACTGGAACCCAGGAGGCAGAGGTTGCACTGAGCTGAGACTGTGCCACTGCACTCCAACCTGGGCAACAGAGGGAGATTTTGTCAAGAAAGAAAGAAGTAAAGAAAAGAAAGAAAGAGAGAAAGAGAGAAAGGGAGGAAGGAAGGGAGGGAGGGAGGAAGGAAGGGAGGGAGGGAGGGAGGGAGGAAGAATAAGCCACATACAGGGAGAAATTATTTGCAAAACATATATTCAATGAAGAACTTGTGTTCTAGAATACATAAGGAACACAGTGAAAAAGTATGAAAACAACAATCCAATTTTTAAAATAAGCAAAAGATGTGAATAGATACTTAACCCAAGAAGACAAATGAATGGCACATAGGCACTTGAAAAGCTACTTAATATTATTACTCATTTAGAAAATGCAAAGTAAAACCACAAAGATAAACCACTACCTCCCACTAGAATGGCTAAAGTTTAAAAGTGACCATACTAGATGTTGGCAAGAATGTGGAGCAATTGAAATTTCATACACTGGGCTGGGCGCAGTGGCTCACGCCAATAATCCCAGCATTTTGGGAGGCCAAGGTGAGCAGATCACCTAAGGTCAGGAGTTCAAGACCAGCCTGGCCAACATGGTAAAACGCTGTCTCAAAAAAATAAAAATAAATAAAATTTTTAAAAAAGAAATTTCATACACTGTTGGTGAGTGTATAAATGATACAACCAGTTCGGAAAACAGTCTGGCAAATCCTCATAGAGTTAAACATATACTGTCTATATGACCTAGCCATTCCCCTCCCAAGAGAAATAAAAGTACAAAGATTTTGACATGAATATTCTTAGCAGCTTTATTTGTAATAGCCTCAAACTGGAAATAACTCAAGTGTCCATCAACAGGTGAACAGGAAAACAAATTGTTGTATATTCACACAATAGATAACTACTTAGTAATAAAAAGGAATGAACTATTGATACATGCAACAATGTGGATTAATCTCAAAATAACTACACTGAGTAGAATAAGCCAGAAACAATAAATAGTATAGATATGTTTTCATTTACACAAAATCCTAGAAAATATAAATTAACCTGTAGTGACAGAAACAGGTTAATGGTTGCCTGGAGATGGGTTTGGATGCTGAGGGGAGGAAAGAAGGGATTACAAAGGAGATTCTGAGGGGATGGTGGTGGTGTTCATTATTTGGATTGTGGTGTTGTTTTCATGGATGCATTCATATGTCAAAACTTATCAAATTGTGTATTTTAAGATCTGCAGTTCATTGTATATCAATGATATATTAATAATGCTGTAAAAATACTTCTTGACCCTGACCTAGGTCTATTGAATTACTCTGTGAATAGGGCTCAGCAATCTGTGTTTTGACAAACACTCCAGGTGATTCTGATACACAATAAAGTCTGAGAACCGCAAACTCCCAGCAGGTGGTTGAAATAAGGCTCTGGACTAGAGTACAGACTTAAGAGTTGCCTGGTTGGAGGTCAAAGGTTGAAGTTGTAGGAAGAGGGGATTTAGAGAGTAAAGAACGCAAGAGGTGGAGACTTAGAGAAAACCCACCCTCAGGAGATGGGAGGAGAAGGAGGAACAGGTGACAGAAATAAGGAAGTGGCAGGCTGAGGCTAGGGGAAGGAATGTAACAGATGCCAAGAAAGGGATTTCAAGATAGAGTGACCAGCAGTGATGATACCAATGGGATAAATTCTGTTTGCATAAGTGCTTTCTAGTTTCCAAATAGTTTTCACATTCATTAATGCATTAACCATGCCAGGGTGAGCAGACAGACATGGAAAACGTGCCTGGTGGGCCCCACAGTCAACAGGAAAGAGCCAGGATTAGGAGTCAGAGAGACCTAGGTGGAATCTGGCTCCTTTACTTACTCATGTGTACATTTCCTCAAGTTTCAGGAACTGAGTCTCTCTCTACATTCAAAACGGAGATAAATGTTATCCACTAACAGGGTAGAATCTTTATGGTATGTAAAATACCTGCACCAGATACTGGCAGAGTTGTTAGTGTCTTTATGCTCTCCACCTCCACCTCATGATTCCTCGTCTTACACATAAAGAAACAGAGGCCCTAAATCTTAATGTTTTAGTTAAGAGAAAAAAAAGAAAAGAAAAGAAACAGAGGCCCAGTGGGAGTAAGTGATGTTGTACCCAACGTCAGAGGACTGGTAGGCACTCCATGTTTGGAAGGAAGCACGTTCTTTTTTTTTTTTTTTTTTCCTATCCTAAAAACTAGAAGAGTGTGAGGAAGCACATTCTTGACTTGGAATCCATGAACCAACTGGGCAGGTCCATGGTGGGCCTTGTAGGTTCTGTGAAACTCCTAAAGTCACATGCAGACTGGGCAAGAATGTGGTTTCTTTCCTGAAGCAAGTGTCCATTATCTACAATGGCATCTTCAAGGGGGCCAGGATCTAAAAATGTTAACAACTTCTGCTCAAAGGTCAGCCGTGTTTATTTTTCCCTAAGTTTCTCGATTCACACCTCCCCATATTCTCAGCCACCCATCTTCCTATCATCCATCTTCTTCCACAATGTAGTTTCACTCCCTCTCTGCTGACTGACCAGTCTGCAAACCAGGGAACTTGCTTCACGGTCTCAACCCAGATCATTCATTCACTCCCCAAGCAACTGCTGATCACCTGCAGGTCTAGTCAGTTCTATACTGGCACAGGGAAAAGGCAGATGAAGATCTCACTTTGAAGGAGCTTACAGACCAGTAGAGGAGAGAGGGCAGGGACAGAGAAAAAAGGCGGCCTGTGGCCAGAAACATAAGAGAAGGAGCACCGTAAAGGTCATATGGGAAGACTGCATTTGGAATGCTCCCGGCACTGACCCCTGGGAACCTCCCTTTCCACAGGTCTGGCCTTTCGGAAATGGGCAATCTTCAGCTTCAGCTTCGTTCTTCAAACCATCACAACCTGCCTACCACCAACTACTTTGAGGAAGTGCTCATCTTAACATCAGCTACCAGGAACCTCTTTGGCAGACTCTGCCACCTTTATCTTTCTTGCTTTCTGTACCATTGAGCCATGCTGGCTGGCACCTCCTCCGGTCTCCTTCTTCCCTTGGCTTTCATGCCAACGGCAGCTCCAAGTTTCCTCCTCTTCTCTGGGGCCTCTTCAATCTCTCTCACATGTCCCTTCAATGACTGTGTTTGCCACAGTCCATCCGCAGCCCACACCTCCTCCTTCCCACACACTCACCTTATCCAGGTCTCCCTGTGACCACACTTTCACATCTTTTTTCCATTCAGACCTGTCTCAGGGATCAGCTTGGAGTAACCGATTGCATCTCCTGCTGGAAGTTCCTCAAGAATCTCAATCTCAACTCATCCGCAATGAACTCACCAAATCTATGTGTGTATTTGCAGAGGCAGCCACCCAAACTGGAAACCTGGGGGTCACTGTGAGTGCTATCCTTTTCATCACCTCTTTCATCTAAGCAATCACTAAGTCTTGTGAGTTTTCCTTCTTGAGAGCTTTTCAACTGGCCTTGTTTACTGCTACTACCTTAGTTGTGGCCTTCATCGTCTCTGCAGTACCCTGCAGCAGCCTTCGAGCTGCGCCTTCCCCTGGTCTCCTCCCACCCCAGTCCAGCCTGTTATAGTGAATAACAGTAGCAAATCTTTCCTGAGGGCTTATCACACGCCAGCCTGACCTATAAATCTCACTTCGTTCTTAGAACATCCCTAAGAGGCAGGCACTATATTATTCCCATTTCACAGATGAGGTGATCAAGGCACAGAGAGATTAAGTAACTTGTTAGCAAAACAGCTAGCAAGTGGCAGTGACAGGATTATTCTATGGTGCAAATCTTAATTTTGTCATATACTGTCATAAAATCCTTTACAGACTCCCCATTCCCTTAATACAAAGACTCAAATTCTTTAGCCCAGCAGACCTATCTACCTCTCCTGTGCCATCTTTACTGTGGGTTTTAGCACATACTGTTCTCTCTGCCAGAAACTCCCTTTTCTCTCTGTCTCCTCTCCCGGCATTTTGTGGCCTGTGTAATCCCTACTCATTCTTTCTTCTTTCTTCTTCTTTCCTCTTCTTCCTCTTCCTCTTCTTCCTCTTCCTCTTCCTCTTCCTCCTCCTCCCCCTCCCCTTCCCCCTCTCCCTCCTCCTCCTCCTTCTTCTTCTTCTTCTTATTTTTTGAGATGGAGTTTCACTATTGTTGCCCAGGCCGGAGTGCAACGTGCAATCTCGGCTCACTGCAATCTCTGCCTCCCAGGGTCAAGCGATTTTCCTGCCTCAGTCTCCCGAGTAGCTGGGATTACAGGCATGCGACACCACACCCAGCTAATATTCCATGTGCTCTCCCTTCTTGTCTCCAGAGGTCCCTGCGCCTTAATCTCCTTCTCAGAATCTGCTTCCTCGTGAAGCACCCCGTGCGCATGTCCTCCCAGCTAGGCTCTGAGCTCCCTGAAGACTCTGATCCAAGGCTGGGGTGCTACTGCAGAAAGGTGCAGTCCCCCATGAGCCCTAGCCTCAGGGGTAGCTCTTTAAACATGGGGCAATACATGACAAAACTTCTGTCTTCATCAATTCACCTGCTCATGGCTTCCTAATCAGATAATTCATCTCCAGGTGGCCTTGGACTTCCTGGCCCTAGGTGAGTCATTAATTTGGCGACTCTTGCTGTCCCCAGTACTCCCAAGCCCCACCCCCAGTAACCCCCAAACTAGACCGTGAGGCCAGAGCCTTGAATCTGTGAGGTCACAACACTTTTTTTTGAGACGAAGTCTTTGTTGCCCAAGCTGGAGTGCAGTGGCTCGATCTCGGCTCACTGCAACATCCGCCTCACGGGTTCAAGAGATCCTCCTGCCTCAGCCTCCCAAGTAGCTGAGACTACAGGTGCCCGCCACCACACCCAGCTAATTTTTGTATTTTTAGTAGAGACAAGGTTTCACCATGTTGGCCAGGGTGGTCTCAAACTTCTGAGACACGCTGTGACCACTCTGAAAACAAGTTACTCACACTGACACTGCTTTCAACTGTGATCATATGAACACTTTCCAAAGCATGAGCACTCTCGGACCTCACATCCTTGAATTCCAAATTCCAAATCCCAATCCCTGATCCTCACATCCAAGAAACAGCACTGTGTATTAGAAAAGGCATGACTTTAGAAGCAAATGAATCTGAGTTCAATTCCTGGATCTTCCACTTATTGGCTATGAGAACTTGGGTAAGAAACTTTAGCTACCTGGCTGGGCACAGTGGCTCACACGTATAATTCTAGCACTTCGGAAGGTCAAGGCAGGCAGATCACCTGAGGTCAGGAGTTCGGGACCAGCCTGACCAATATGGTGAAACCCCATCTCTACTAAAAATACAAAAATTAGCCAGGCATAGTGGCACATCTGTTGTCCCAGCTACTTGGGAGTCAGAGGTTGCAGTGAGCTGAGATCAGGCCACTGCATTCCAGCCTGGGCAGCAGAGCGAGACTCTGTCTCAAAAAAAAAAAAAAAAAAAAAAAAGAAATGAAAATAAAAAGGGGAAAAAAAGAAACTTTACCTGAAGGCTTTATCTCCTCATCTGTGGAAGAGAAGCCAATCCCTTCTCCTGAGGGCTTGGTTTGTTTTTCATTAGAAACCATCTATACGACCATTAGCCCACAGAGGCCACTTGGTAGCTGTTAGCTCTTTTCCTCTAAACTTGAGAATCCTGAACTCACAGAGCCAAAAGAACAATGAAATAGTAACTCTCGCTTGTATAGTACTAACGTTACACCAGGGATTGTTCTAAGCACTCTACTTATTCTAACTCAGTCCTCTCAACAATCCTGCAAGGTACATACTATTAGTAACCTCATTTTGCACTTGAGAAAATGGGACACAGAGATGTTAAGTAGAATGTGGTCTTAAGAGCCACATTCATGAAGCCGTCTAGGGTCAAGACCCTGAGGAAGCAGCATTTAAGGGTCTCAAAGGTCTGCTAAACATGAGCTGAAAGGCCTGTCCAGGGAGCTGAAGAAGGTGAAGAATGGGAGCCCTGGAGCACATGGAATATTTGTGAATCACAGAACTCAGCAGTTTGCCCAAGGTCACACAGCTAGGAAGAGGTGAAATTAGGCTGGTGCAGTGGCTCACGCCTGTAATCCCAGCACTTTGGGAGGCCGAGGTGGGCAGATCTTGAGTTCAGTTTGATACAAGTCTGGCCCACATAGTGAAACCCCGTCTCTACTATAAATAAAAAAAATTAGCTGGGTATGGTGATGTGTGCCTGTAATCCCAGCTACTTGGGAGGCTGAGGCAGGAGAATCGTGTGAACCCAGGAGGCAGAGGTTGCAGTGAGCTGAGATGACGCCACTGCACTCCAGCCCAGGCAACAGTGCGAGACTTCGTCTCAAAAAAAAAAAAAAAAAAGGAAAGAATTAGAATTTGGGCAGTCCGGCTCCAGAGTCTGTGCTCTAGGTGTGGAAGAAGCCTCATCTGTGAAATGGGATCGCCTCGTCTGTAAATGGGAATAATAATAGTGCCTGCCTCTTAGGGTTGTTGTTTAAGAATGAAGCAAGATTGTATAGGTCAGGCTGGCATGTGATAAGCCGTCAGTGAAGATTCGCTATACCCTGCACATAGTAGGCCCTCAAGGAAGCTTATTGATATTGACAAGGAGGAGGAGGAAGGGCAGGGCAGGGGAGGGTGGAAGAGGCCCCTGTCTAAGCAGGTAATGAAGAAGGTTGAGGGAACAGGTTGGGACACTCCAGGGCTTGCTTGGACACACTGGGGCCCAGGGGCGTGTGAAGCTCAGAATACGAAAGTCTTGGGGGTGAGCTGTCCACGAGCCTGGAGGAGCCTGGAACTCTGACCAGGACAGGGTGGAAAGCACAAGACATGGCCATGAACTTGCTGGTACTGATGTCAAACTTGGTTGTTGGCAGGTCAGTATGCATGTATATAAGGGTGTGTTTGGTGCCTGTGAGTCAGAGTCGGAGCCTTTTGTAGGGGCATCAAGGAAGGCTTCTTGTAACAGGTGACTTCTGAATGCAGCTTTAAAAGCTATATTAATATAATGTGGATGGTGGTGAAGCAGGAAACTGCTGGCTGTCAGGGAAGGTGGCCAGTCCTGAAGGTCTCGTTGGGGGTGGGAGTAAGGGAATTGGAAGCAGGCAGTTGGGGCCATATGGCGCAGAGCTTGGAATGCCACACTGAACCATCTTTGTCAGTGGGGCGCTTGCTTGGAATACTGCTTCAGAAAGAATAACCAGGCAGCAGGAGATGGGGGCGAAGATGAGGAGGGAAGCTGTAACAGCCAGGAGGAAAATCCTGGGGTCACTCTTTGCCTACATGCTTGTGAAGTCATCGCCTATGTCCCCCTGCTCCCCTGACAGGTTGATTCTCCTGGGGGAAAGGACAAGGAGACCACCAAAGAGTCATCAGCCCCTCAGGGGTTCTCAGAAAGCATGGAACTCTCATCCTCTTGCTGCAGTGGAAGTGGGACCTGGAGACCCACAGGGCAGGAAGAATGCTGATAGCATGGAGAGAGGCAGAGTTAGAAGAGGACAGCAAGCCCACATGCAGGGCATACAGTGCTTGTCGTATGAATATTTCTTGACCAATTGTCTAAAAGAAAGACAGAAACACCCAAAAAGGGAAACATACAAAGGGAAGAAGAAAAAGAGAAGATACCTCCAGAAGAGGAACTTGTCTTATTTCTTATTTGTCTCCCATGGCACCAGCCAGTGCCTTGTACAGAGTTGGAGCTTGATATTTATTTGTTGAACTGAGAGACTCAGATATTCATAAAGTGGCCAATAAGTGAGATGGACACAAAAATGGGGAAAGCCAAGTTTTTTGGGGGGTGGGGGTCGTTGGTGGTCCTCCCTGCCTTCGCGGCCATCTGTTTGTCATTATTTCCATGCCCCATAAGAAAAATGCAAGTCCTGGCCAGGCGCGGTGGCTCACGCCTGCAATCCCAGCACTTTGGGAGGCCAAGGGGGGTGGATCACCTGAGGTCAGGAGTTCCAGACCAGCCTGGCCAACATGGTAAAACCGTGTCTCTACTAAAAATACAAAAATTAGCCGGGTGTGGTGGTGGGCACCTGTAGTCTCAGGTACTCGGGAGGCTGAGGCAGGAGAATCTCTTGAACCCGGGAGGCGGAGGTTGCAGTGAGCCAAGATCGAGCCACTGCACTCCAGCGTGGGCGACAGAGCGAGATTTCATCTCAAAAATAAAAGAAAGAAAAAAAAAAGCAAGTCCAAAGGCTGGACTTGAGCCTGAAAAGTGAACAGGTGTTAAAGGATGACTTACTTCAGAGGTCTAATCCCAGGTCCTTGGAATTCTGGCAGGAAGGAAGAAGTGGTCAGGAAAAGAACCCTAGGCCAGGACTTAGTTGATAGATTTTAGGGAAAGATGGCTTGGGGTCACCGGATGTGGGGTAAGGGGTGGAAGGAGGTTCTCTGCCTTCCTGTGTTCCCAGACTCTCCCCTCACCATCCCAAACCCAGGCCCTACTCAAAGGCAGCCTCTGACACACAAGTAAATGCCTTATTATGGGAGGCAGAGCTCAGCCATGGGTATGGGGACTCAGAGACAGAAGTAGGTAAATGGGGGAGGAGGAGGCAGAGAGGGAGGGTAGGGGATCCATGTTCTCTGTGCAACCAGCTGTCCATCTGTCTGTCTATCAGTTCATCTGCCTGCCTGTTGGTCTATCTGTCAGTCACTCCTCAGGACTGTCTGCCTGCCTGCCTATTCATGTCAGTCTGTGTGTCTATCTGTACATCTATTTATGCCTCTATTTGTCTTTTGGTCTATCTAGAAATAAATCTATCCACCAGTTGGTGTGTTTCGCCAGTACGCCTATCTGTCGCTATCTATCCATCTTGAGTTTCCGTCCACTACTGCCCTTCTCTGCCTTACCTGTCCCATGTTTAACAAGTGGACAAGTCTTTTGTTTCCTTCCCCTCCCTGCACAGAATGGTCTGAAATAACTCATGAAACTCATTACCTTAGACAGAGCACAGACCACAGGGCCCCTCACAGCAACAGCAATGGCAGCAAGATGGCCAGAGTTACCATGTCTCACCTTCCCAGGCCCCATCCAGAGGCTGAGCTGCCATGGTCTCTACCAGTAGTGATCAGGCCCTCCGATAGCTGAGATCCCCAAGGGTTTCCATTCATTCACTCATGCTTGGACAAATATTGATTGAGTACTATGTGCCAAGCCTTTTGTTAGGTGATGGGGATATGGAGGTAAACAGGACAGGCATGAAGCCCCCATGTGTACACACACAAGTCCTCAAATATACATTTGCAGACATACACTGCCGCATCAGGAACTGCCAACCTCAGCAAACATTTGCTGATCCTAGTATGTGGATGGCACTTAAACCAGTGTTGTTCAAAAGCACATCTTACACACACAAACACACACACACAGTGTTTAGTGCCCTGAGGCCCCCATAGGAGGGCACAGGAGTCCTTATTTCTGTTCCCATATCTGCTTTTTTTTTTTTTTTTTTTTTGAGACAGAGTTTTGCTCTTGTCACCTAGGCTGGATGGAGTGCAGTGGCACGATCCTGGCTCACTGCAACCTCTGCCTCCTGGGTTAAAGCGATTCTCCTGCCTCAGGCTCCTGAGTAGCTGGGAACACATGTGCCTACCACCACAGCTGGCTAATTTTTATATCTGTAGTAGAGATGGGGTTTCACCATGTTGGCCAGGCTGGTCTCAAACTCCTGGCCTCAGGTGATCCACCCACCTCGGCCTCCCAAAGCACTGAGATTACAGGCATGAGCCACCACGCCCGGCCCCACATCTACTCTTGACTCCCTGCATGATCTTGAGTGATCATTTCTCGTACCTATCCCCTTGTACAAAACGGGCAACACCTGGCTCAGGGACCAAACCACCCATGATTCCCTTGGACTACTCTATTCACATTCCTTTACAGCATAAAAGTTGCTTCCTGTCTCTCACCATGAACATGTCTCTCTCCTTCCTCCTATCTCTGACCACCTGCCTCCTTCATGTCTCCAGAGGTTCTCGCCTGGCAGTGATCCTGGTTCTCTTTCCCTTTGGAGTATCTGGGAACAGGTCTCTGCCTTCATATGGTGTTTCCATGTGAATATTTAGTGGCATGAAGGTAGAGTGCTTGAGTTCATGTCTGCATATACGTTTGAGCTGCTGTGTATTTGTATGTGTGTCTGCTGCAGGTCTCTGTGTGTTTTTATCCAAGTGTGCACATAGACGCGCGCACTCGGCTCCCCTAATATGCTGAACGGGCCATTACGCCTCTTGCATGCAGGGCTGGGGGTGGGTGGGTGGGGGGCAGAGGCAGGCAGCAGGATTCTGTAAGAACATTAAATCCCAAATAAAGTAGAAAATATTTTTTAAAATTACCGACTTCCCGTTTTCTCCGAAATGGAGTGAAACGAGGCTGGTCCCGAGGCAGGGGCTCCGTAGGGCCAGCCACTGGAAAGGGGCAGCGCTTTATTTTTTATTTTTGTAATAAGAGGAACTGAATTAGAAAAAACGGGGAAGGAAGAGCAGAGTCAGATTGTTAAAGGATTCAATGAGCTGTGGCCAATGTATTCGAAAGGTGCTTAAGGCAGCAGAGCCGCTCACCAAACACACACATGCACACACACACGCACACACAGCTACACCAAGGCACCACACACGCAATCACACTCACAACACTGAGACAAAGGCACGCTCAGCCACACTTATGTTGGGACACACACAGGGCACAAAGACACACGAACCCCATCCCCACACAGCCAGCATACACTCCATCTCAGTCTCCAGGGCAACTCGGATGTACCCCGAGAGACACAAAGGAATCCAGTGCAGATAGTTACCCGCAATGATAAGGACACACACATTCATGGGCACACAAAGACCGACACTCACCACTTCTGGATCCACATCGATACACCCACATACTTCAACACAACTGCCAAACACTCATCTACACGCCTGTCCACTCACAACAGACTCAAGGCAGACAGCTCACACACACTAACAGCCTTGTCCTCTCACCCAGACACCCACTGTGACTGACCCACAAAGAGCCCCAGGCCCCCAAACACAGCCTCACCATCACACACGGTCACCCAACACACCCACATACAATTATTAACAATGGCACTGCCTACTTAGCGACTTATAGTTGAACATTTCCACCTACCGAAGCCTCACACTCATCCTGTGAAACAGACACCCTTATTTCAACTTAGAGACAAGCAACACAGCGCAGGGGGTAAAGGACCTACCCGAAGCCACACCTGAGCAGCAGGCCAAGCCAGGGCCCGGCCTCCTGCTTTACCACTTAAATCTCCACACGCAGAGAGCAGAACACACACACACACTCTTAGGCACTTGGCCTCACACACATTAATTTATGCCGGTTCAGTCCACACCCTGGACAGTCATATACACACACGGAGCCATCTCTTTCTACCTCCCGTCTGCTTTTCTGTTTCTCCAGTTGCTGCCCTGTCCTGCCTGTCTGAGACAGACTGAGCTAAGGTGACGTTTTAGTGGGAGAGGGAGGTGGCGTGGGCCAGGCTCTTCCTCTCAATTACACCTACGCGTGCCTCCCACCCCACCAAAAAAACCCACTTCTAGCGGCTGACCTGGCCCCCTCCTCCAGGGCCTGGGAAAGGTGAGCTCCGACTTCCCTCGCCCCACTCCTCCCACACATTCTAACCAAGGGGACATTAAAAAGTGCTGACAGGGCCGGGAGAGGCCACCTGCCTGCCCGCCAGCCGGGCCACTTTCATCTCAGCCGCCTCCCGCCACAGCCGCCCGCCCTGGCCTTCCCTCCTCCAGGTCCCTCTTTATTAATCCGGCCCTGTCTGGCCAGCCCTGGCCCGCCCAGTTGCCCCCATCTCCCCTCTCCACTCCAGCTCTGCAGGGGAGGTTCCTGATCTCCAACATGCCAGGGCCACCAGGCAGAGGCTCCACTCCCTGCATCAATCATTCCAGGGGCCACAGAGAGCGCCCCCAACAGTCTGGGGAAAGCTCATTTGGCTCTGGATTTACAGCAGGAGATGGAGTCTCCCGTGCCACCCACAGACGCTTCACACCCACCAAGCGTCACTAGGTCAGGGCACACATGCTGACAGTCGTATATTCACACTGCACAGTAACACACACAACCACTTACCGCCTCAGCCACACAATGCTGTCACATCAAGTCATACACAAAACCCACAATGACAGTCACATGTAATGACACCTAGAACAGACTTACACCAACCATGCAAGAACACAGCCACCCGCATGGTCCGTCACCTAGAGCACATGGTTAACACATTCACACACATGACACAATGCACCAGTGTTGCACACACAGACACGCAATCACTCATGATGTTCGTTGCCCATAATGATAATTTGACAGAATCGGCTTTATAGTGGCACTTAATAACTTCATGTTTATTGACTGATACAGTGGCAGTACATTCACACACCAAGATACACACACACGTGTACCTTAGAGCTCAAATAGATATGCCACAAAAAGTGGAAGCAAGCCCTGCTAAGAATGTCCCAAGCAGAATGTGACTAAAGTCAGAAAAGCAGACCAGAGAAGGAGACGGAATGAAAGGAACCCACCTCCATCAGAGTTGGGGACAGGGCATTCAGTTACCCTTTGCAACTGGAGGCATCTTTTTGAAACACAAATCTAATCCTCGAATAAAGCCCCAGCACTACTGAACAGCCTGCACAGCCCATCTGGGAAGTGGCCCCTGCCTGCCCGTCTGGCCATGGCTCCCAGAGCTCCGGCTGCACCAGCCTTCTCTCATCCCTTCGCCCCATCTCGCTCCCCGCTGCCACAGGGGCTTTGCATGTGCTGCTGCTGGATCTGTTGGAACGCTCTTCTCTATTCTCGTTTACCTTTAGCTTTCAACCGTGGGTCACTTTCTAACTAGGCTAAATCCCCCGTTAATGACCCCTCCTTATCATAGCATTGATCTCTCTTTTGTGGCACTTCTCACACATGTAGTTTTTCGGTCCCTACCACTAGACTGAAAGCCCTATGAGGGCAGACAGTGTTTGTTTTTGCTTCCCATTGACTCCTAGGACTTGTACCTAATAGTCTTAAGGGCAGACTGTGTACTGGGCACAAAGTAGGTACTCAGTAAATATATGTTGTGTGAATGAATGAAAAACAAAAATTACATTTTTAAAAAACACTAGAGGGACAGCTTGGCCAGAAATTAATGAGTCCTAGAATGCTAGAATTGGGAGGAATTGGGGAAATCCTGAGGTTTTGCTCTTGCTGTGTGATCTTGGGAGAGTCCCTTCACTTCTCCGGACCTTTCTCATCTGTAAATGAAGAAACTGGGCTTTCAGAATGTGCTCTGTGGAGCTCTAAGGGTTCTCAGGAGCATCCAGGGCTGCTATGGGTGAAGGTTAGAGAAAGGGTAAGTTTTACCCAACGTATTTCTGCTTTTATCTATGTGTGTGTGAGTATGTGTAGGTATATATTCAGAATTATTAAAAATATCCTTGGAAACTCCTGGACTAGGTAAGCTCTAGTTCCCTTACAGAATATTACAACGCAATAGAGGCAAAAATGGTTCCCAAACAGTCAGAAAGCAGAGCCCGTGCTGCTTTTTATCTGCAACGTTATCTAAGTGGACCCCCCATCTGCAGACTCAACCGAGGAAAGGAGCAATAAGAATTGAATGAGCCCAATTGGAGGAGGATTCCTAGAGGAGAGGAGTTTTCAACATCCTATGCAGATTCCTAACTCCGGTGACAGACTCAAAGAGACCAGGGAGCTGGTGGGGGAGGGAGTCAGGGCGCCACTTCTCAGAAGGGACTGTGATCAAAGCAACAGCCAAAAAAAAAGCTAGTCGGGGCTGAATAGGAGTGGCAGATGATGACTGGGGGAGGAGGGAGACGCAGGGTGGCCCGCGTGCTTGTTTGAAAACCTATATGCACTGAGGATGGCAAGCAGGAAAAACTCTAAAGTCAGGTCACCTCACAGGAGCAGAGCTTTCTCCTAGGGAAGGGAATGCTGAGGGCAGAGGAGGCAGGGAATCCTCTGGAGCCAGATGAGTGAGGACACAGGGTATTTTTCTCCATGTTCCTTGAGGCCAGGGCAAAGGAAACAGCCTCAAACTGAGGGTCAAGTGTGTGTGTTTTGGGGAGGTGGAGAAAGAATAGAGCTGGGAGAAAGCCGATACTTTGGACCTGAGGTTGGCTGAGGCTGGGGGTGGTTCCCTGTGAACCCTAGTTCAGGGAAACGCTCCTCTCCTGCTCACTTCCCCTCCACAGGCCTCAGTGTTTCCTGCTGTCAGGTACACACCCTCTTCAACTTGCCTCCTGAAGCTCAGCTCTATCCACTCTCCTTGAACTCCCAAATTCCTCCTGCCCCCCACCCCAGGCATCTTCACCCTCAGCAGCTCCACTGTTCCTGGCTTCCACCCTGCTTCTCTGCCAGCTCCTAGGCCTCTTTCCTGCAGCTGGCAGCACTGGCAATGCCCACTCCTAGTTCTCTAGTGACTCTCCCGGCAGCTCTCTCCTCACTCCCTCCCCATGCAGAAGGGACCTAGCCAGGCTTAGGCTGCAGGTTTTCAGCACTTACCCCTCTGCTTGACACACTCATCTACAACCAGGACTTCAAGTTCAACAAGCAACCCCATAGGAATGACCCTCCAAGGGGCCCTATTTTATATGTCTATTGAGTGTCAGGGGTACTCACTAGGTGTGGAATAATGACTCCCAAATCGGTACTTCGGTCCTGACTTCCAACTGGCATCTCTAGCCCCTCACCAGACAGCTCTCAGACTCCCCAGCGTCACCTGAAATTCACTGCGATCACCTTTAGTCCCCGACCAGCCCACCTCTCCCAGAACTCCCTCCCAGGTCATGCACCTGCTAGGGCCAGCCCAGTCCATTCGCCACTCCTTCATCTTCACACTAGGAGTTTGCCTTCAAATATCCCTCATTGTGGCTTTTTATCTGCATGCTCCAACCCCAACCCCAGACCAGCCCAGGTGCCTTTACCGCCTTTAGAGTTTGTTCCCACTCCCTGAATGGGCCCCTCTTTCTCCCCCTCTAACCCAGCCTCTTCCCGGGCTGCATGAGTGATCTTCCCAAATCCATCATGTCCCTCATCCAGAACCCCATGGCTCTCCATTGCCCCTGCTCAGCATCCAGACCCCTCAGCCTTCCTCACCCCCACCCTCCCCTCCAGGAATCCTTGCCCCGTAGGTCTGATACTTCCCAGCCTCTCACAGACCTCCAAGCTCATTTTATACCTTTGCCAGCTACTCCAATAGCTGGAGCTGCAACTCTTCTGAGGAGTTAAATCCCAAGCGTCCTTTCCAGCTGAGCTTCTCCTCCACACTCTCAACTGGGTATGAATGACCATTTTTAACACTCCTGGCATCAGTAGCTCCTTGCTTTCCCCGCCCTATTGCTCCCTCTCCCCATCTCCCCCCATAAAAAGTCAGTAGCTCTCCAGGGCACTGCTACAGCAAAAATGTCCCTTGTTGAGAACCACTGGGTGGATGCCACACTCTTGCCTTTCCCCATGGGACCCTCTCTAAATGACTAATATGCCTCAGGACTTTCACCTGCCTCTAAGTCCTTAGCTTCTGGCTGGAGGCTGTAAGGAGTGATGATGGTGATGGTGATGATGATGGCCATTGCAGCACCCCCTTCAGCAGCACTTTCTATGTACCAGACATTTTCAAATCCTCTACATATATTGATTCATTTCATCATCATTACAACCCTATGAGATAGTGTCACTATTATCCCTGTTTTTCAGATGAGAAAATTGAGGGAGAAATTAAGTAACTTGCCCAAGGTCACCTACCTAAGTAAGTAGCCGATGAAAAGGCGTAGCAGAAAGCCAGACTTTGGAGCCACTTCTCAGAAGGGACTGTGATCAAAGCAACAGAAAAAAGGCCTTTTGAAAACCAACTGTCACCAACAGGCTGTGTGACCTTGGCCAAGTTCCTTCCCCTCTCTGAACCTCAATTTCCTCATTTGTAACATGGTAAAACAGCACCTAGTTCACAGTGGTTGAGAGAGGATTCGTGAACATAGAACACTCCTTGGCACGAAGCAAGCACTCCCTTTCTGTACCTCCTTCTGTCCTTCCCTCCACTCACAGCCTACCTCACATCCTTAAAAATCATAACAATGACAATGCCTCACATTTGAACTCAGGCCCTTGAGTCCAGTGTCCAGGCTCTTAACCCCACATACTGCATGGCTCCCCACACTGCTCCACCGGTCCCTCCCTTCGCTCAGGGAGGCTCTCACTGTCGTCATCGTGTCCTGGTCCCTGGCCCCTAGACCCCTCAGCCTGGCACTAAGCCTGTCATAATCGGGTCAGACCATGGCTTGCTAGCTCCATCCTGCCCCCAGATGCAGCATCAGCCTCACCCAAGGCAGATCCCAGGCCAGCTGCACTGCATCCCAGTCCTACCAGACAACATATCACATGCCTAGATTGCTCCTTTGACTCCCAAACAAATTCTTCACAATAGTACTTCCACCTCTCCTGTGTCCATCCAGTCCAGCCTCACCCTGGCCACCCTTACCTGAAGAAGCCAACCTCAACCTTTATTCTTACTTTCAGGAGATCAAAGCCTGGATCCAGGTTGAGCCCCATGACTTCACCTCCTTCTCCCCATTTCTCTGAGCCTTCCACCTCCTCCACACCCTGTCCCTCCTTTCCCCTTCTGGAACTTGGCTCCTTCAAGTGTCTGCTCTGTCTGGTAGCCTCCATCCCCCGCTCTCCAGTGACCCCTTCTCCTATGTCCTCTGTCTATAGATTTGCTCCTCTCTCCCTAGCTAACAAAGCATTGCTGCAGTCTCCTTTTCAAAATACCAACCTGTCTCCCGTCCACTGTGTACTTCTCAAAGGATAACCTACAGCTGTTGACACTTGCTCTGCCCCCACTTCCTCTCCACCAACTCACCCTCTAACCCCTACCATTCTGCTGACCTCTTCATCCCCAACTCTAATGACCTTCACTAGGCCTCACTCCTATCTCCTGCACTGGAACTCTTCGGAGTTGACCCTGGTTCCCACCCCTCCCGTGTCCTTCCTCCGCCCTACCCCTCACTGACCTCCATTCTCAGTTTCACTCCTACTTACCTGGGAAATGCCTCTTGGACATGTTCACACCTCCCCCCCAAACCCTCTTTTCTTTCCTTTTCTCCTTTGGTGTTCTCATCTGCCCAATCCTCAATGCCTCTGCAAAGTTGAGCCCAACCCTGAATTTCTTTCCTCTGCGTTCCAGCCTCATACCTCCCGTTGCAGCCAGACCCCTCTGCCCTACCCTCTCGCTGTGCCTCAACAATGGTCAGAGCTGTCCTCTTCATCTTTTAACTGCCCTCCAAACCTCAGGAAAATCAGTCCTCTGTAGCTTTGTTCCCTGTAGACCAACATGCCACGGTGTGCCATCCATATATATTCTGGAGACAGAGTCTTGCTGTAAGGCCCAGGCTGGAGTGCAATGGCGCGATCTCGGCTCACTGCAACCTCCACCTCCCGGGTTCAAGCCATTCCCCTGCCTCAGCCTCCCAAGTACCTGGGATTAGAGGCATGCATCGCCATGCCCGGCTAGTTTTTATATTTTTAGTAGAGACGGGGTTTCACCATGTTGGCCAGGCTGGTCTCAAAGTCCTGGCCACAAGTGATCCACCTGCCTCGGCCTCCCAAAGTGCTGGGATTACAGGTGTGAGCCACCGCACCAGCCCCAATATATTTTTTCTTCATTTTATATAAATTCATAATTGGGGGAAAAAAACCAAAAGATAAATGTTCCTCATTTGAAGATGCAGCTCTAGGTGCCTTCCTTCAAGGGGCCTTCTTTTGTAGGCTCCTACCCACCTCTGATCTCCCAGGTGTTCACCATCAAAGCTCACCACCCATCA
Source organism: Cacajao melanocephalus (assembly GCA_963573385.1). NCBI lineage: Eukaryota > Metazoa > Chordata > Mammalia > Primates > Pitheciidae > Cacajao > Cacajao melanocephalus. The sequence goes on from CAUYLG010042479.1 coordinate 83,074, forward strand.
CTTGACTCTGCTGCGTCTCCCCCTTCTCTAGGCAAGGCATGAGTCCTGTCTCCACACCAGGTGCTGGGATCCTCAGAAGGTTACGAGGCTAGGCCTTCACTTAAGGGGTCTGCTCCCCCAAGAGCAACTGGGAAAGACAGCATCAGATGGTATGTAAGTTCTCTTCCAGCTCCACTATTAAAGGATTTGGAATTTGAGAGTTCTTTCTAGAATGTTCCTCCGGGAAGATCTTCAGAGTGTCTTCAATTAGCAGACATCCACATGTTCATGAGCTGCTGACAAGAGTGTCCCCCCTTTTGGGGAGTTGAGGCCCAAGAGAAACCAGGAGGATCATAAGATACTGTGTGTGGACACAGGGGTGAGGGAAGTGTCCTGGAGACGAACTCCCTTGAAAATCTCTTCCAACAAGCTAACCTTCCTACACACACACACACACACACACACACACACACACACACACACACACTCTCTCTCTCTCTCTCTCACTCTCTCTCTCCCCACTTAAACCCCCTGGAGGCAGAAAAGTTTCCCTACAAGCTCTTAAGGAGCATCCTCCTCCCTTCTTTCTCCAAAAAAGGAAACAGTCAGCATCCTGGGGCTCAATGCCTCACCACAAACCACAAAGCATGGCTGCCCCCATGGGGCTTCACTGAGCATGGCAGCCTCCATTACCCATCCTCTTGCCCCATCAGGACAGAACCAACCTCCATCTCCAGCCCTCCAAGAAAACGCCAATGGCCTCCGCGTCCCTCCAGTTCCTTCCTCTCTCCCACTCCTCCCAGGAGGCTGCGTCCACTCCCTGCAGCAATCCCTCACCCTCAACACGCCGTCCACCCACACCCTCACGTCCCCGCTCCTAAGCAGCACCCACACCCCTGGACTGTCCTCGGTTCACCCCGCCCCAGGTCTCCAACGCCCATCCGGAGCTTCCAGGTTGCGTCCCGATTCCACCTCCGGCCGCCTCCTCCCGCCACCTGGGCCAGAGCTGCCTGAAGAGCAACCCCGTGTCCTCGGCAGGCCTGCCTCGGGCTTGAGGAGGGGACCTCATCTCCAAATGAGGTCAGAGGACCACAGACCTCAGACTCACCTGGGAAACTGGTTACAAATACAAATTCCTGGACCCCACCCAGAACTACCGAATTATTCTGGCGGTGGAGCCCGAAACCTGCCCTGCCCGCAGCCCCGCCGGTGAGCTCGCTGCGGTCCAGACCCAGGGCCCAGTCCAACGCCCAACCCCTCGTCCCAGCGCCCCGAGCGAGCGTGGCCGCCACTCCGCTTTGAACAGCAAAAGAACTCGAGACAGAGCCGAGCTGGGCTGCGGACAGCCCACGGCCAATCGGTGGAGGGTCAGGGGCCCCAGGTTCTTCCGTGGTCCCACAGACCCTCATGTTAGAAGAGCCGCACCCCGCCCCGAACCATGGACTGCGCGCCACGGCGGACAGGAGGCCACGTGCCAAGTCGCTCAGGCCGGAACACGTGGCCCCAGCAGAAGCCACATCTGGATTCTACGCGTGCTGGGCCGCGGGCGAGCTTCTTCCACACCACTGGCGTCTTCTTGCCACCCAGGGGCCGGCGACGCCCCAGCAGAGCAGGGCCCACGGGCTCCCCTCAGTGGGGAGTGCGGGAAACGCAGCTGCGGCCTCGCCGCACACTCCACTCCCGCCATTGGCTCAGGATCCCTGCGTGGAGCGAGTGCGCCACGCTGCGGCCGCAGCAGGGGCGGCACGTCCCAGGGGAGGGAGCGGGAAAGATGGTGCGTGAGGTCCAAATTTCCAGGTTCCCTCCCACCTCAATGCCCCGTTTTATAGCCACCCCCTCAGGCTGACCTCTACCCTAGACCCCTTCTAACTAATCGCTAACCGCCTGACTTCAGGAAGGCCAGAGATGAGAGTCAGAGGCTAATGCCTCTGGGCAGCCATAGGAAGTGAGGAAATGCAGACCCCAAATTTTCCCCTAAATCCTAGAAATACGCTCCAGATAAAAGTCTTTGCCTGGGTTCAAATAATAGACTCCTGTCCTTCATTCCACAAATTTCAGCACCATAGAATCACTGGCAAGTTTCCGACAGTATTCAGGCCCATTGCCATTCTGGCTTCCTATCAAAAATCTCATTTGTCACTGACCTTAGCAGGGGAAAAGACCTCAGAATTAGACCCAGTACTCCAGAGGTGGCCTGACCATCTCAGAAAGCAGTGGAGTAACACCTCCCTTGATCTGGCTGCTCCGTTTGGTTAATGCAATTCATGGCTGTGTTAGGATTTTAGCAGTCACATCACACAGTTGACTCATATTGAGCTTGCAGTCAACTAAACCCCCCAGGTCTTTTCTTCATGAACTGCTGTCAAGCTGAGCCAGCCCCCACACCCAGTACTTATGTCATTGATTTTGTTTTAACCTAAGTGCAGGACTCTACATTTATCCCTGTTAAGTTTAATCTTGTTGGTTCCAGCCCAGTGTTCCAGCCTGTTGAAATCGTTTTGAATCCTGACTCTTTCATGCAAAGTATTAACTGCCCCTCCTAGCTCTATCACCTGCAAACTTGATGAGCCTGCTGCTTTGGTCAGTTGTCAATAAAAATGTCAGACAGGACACAAGCCCAGACTGAGCTCTCAGGCATACTGCTGGAGACTTCCCTCTAGCCTAGGCTGACATGGATCCATTAATCAACCCTCACTGGGTCTGGCTCTTCACCAAGCTTCCTAGCCATTTGATTCAGATGCTTCTGCTTCAACTACAGATAATATGAGAAGCTTTGTCAGCTTCTTTGCCGGAAATGTCTCTTGCCCAAGCTATGGCCCCCACATCAAGCTTAGGCCTTCTTTCTACCCTCCACACCCCACCATCACTTGTTTACTCATAACTTTAGGGGATTAGATTTCCAATGGTGCCCCCTCCTGCATGACTTGAGGTAGTATTTCTGAGCTTCAGGATCACCTTGTGTGTACCTTTGCTAAGTATTTCACAACCCATCATCCCATGCCTCCTCTGAGATCTTATTCTCTTATATTCTCTCTCCTGCCGCCTTCTCTGCCTATAAGTGTGCAGTGGCCTCCCTTGCCTAAAAAGCCCTCTACTTGCTGCCTCCTTAAACTGTGGTTGGCTTCTGCTTCTGTCCTTCTCTTGAAAATCCAAACACTTCCAAAGTCACCTTTCATGTCTCCTAAACCTTAGCAATCTGGGCTGCCAATCTCTCAGCTGAGCAACCATACTGCCCAAGCAGTGGGCAGAGATAGTGGAGATGGAAGCAGAAGATTCACAACAGGATCACAAAGATCAGATACAGGAGCTGCATAAAGCAGAGAGCCCAGGACCACTCACAGATTAAAGTCAGGCTGCAGTCAAACTAAGCAGGTGACCAGGATGTTCACAAGGGCTGAGACATGAGGTCAGGGCCTAGACAAAGTGCCTGGTCACAGATAAGGGTCGTGAACACTGAGAAGCCCAAGCCTAGGAACTTCTTACACATTTGCTATCGGGGTTAGACTCTGTCCTGAAGCCAGGTCAGCTGGGAAGGCAGCCCGGTTGGAGGGGAGATGATGTGAACAGAGACGGCCGGGGCCTATGCTTTTCCTGAGCCCTTATTTCTAGGCTACCCAGCATCAGTTGTTAGGAACTCCAGAGTGCCTAAAGTTCAGGGCTATACACTCAAATGTCTATGTGGGCCAGACAGGTCACGTGAGTGAGATGCAGGGTACAATAGCGAAGAGTGGACACTGGCAAGCGGAAAGTAATACAGCCAAGGGGGCAGCTTCTATTCAGCTCCAGCCAACGGTTGTCATATGGGAAAGGCAATTTCATTACTGCCAGATCTGATTTTCCAGAGAAGCGAGAAATCTTAGATGCAAGTTTTCTGATCTTTAGTATTGTCAATTTTTTAAAACTAAAAAACTTGTATTGGCCAAACAAAACCATATCTGTGCCCCTGACTGGACTGGTAGCGACCGCAGAGGCAAAGTGACTTGGGTATATGGTAATACTACATTTAGAACCTTCTGTCTGAGTTTCTTATTAATGTCAATGAGGGTGACTTCTGGGTTATACAGAAACAATTTATATTCACAAATTACTTTGGTTTAAAAAATACATTCAAGGCCAGGTGCAGTGGCTCACATCTGTAATCGCAACACTTGGGGAGGCCAAGGCAGGTGGATCACCTGAGGTTGGGAGATTGAGACTAGCTTGACCAACGTGGAGAAACCCTACCTCTACTAAAAATACAAAATTAGCCGGGCGTGGTGGCATGTGCCTGCAATCCCAGCTACTCAGGAGGCCGAGGCAGGAGAATCACTAACACGGGAGACAGAGGTTGCAGTGAGCTGAGATCATGTCATTGCACTCCAACCTGGGCAACAAGAGCGAAACTCTGTCTCAAATAAATAAATAAATAAAATACATTCAAGGCCAGGCACAGTGGCTCATGCCTGTAATCCCAGAACTTTGGGAGGCCGAGGCAAAAGGACTGCTTGAGATCAGGTGTTTGAGATCAGCCTAGGCAATAAAATGAGGCCCCTGTCTCTACAAAAAATAAAAAATTAGCCAGGTGTGGTGGCACGTGCCTGTGGTCCCAGCTACATGAGAGGCTGAGGCAGGACGATCACTTGAGTCCAGGCAGTTGAGGCTGCAGTGAGCCATGCTTGCCCCACTGCACTCCAGCCTGTGTGAAAAAGCAAGGCCTTGTCTCAAAAAAGAGCAAACAAACCATTCAACTCTTCAAAGTTACATATGCAAAATCCTATCTCTTTTCTAAGCTTTTAAGTTCTCCTAACAAATCTTATTTTGCTTATAAAACAAAAAAGTTTGACATTTGATCCAGCTTACATTTAACTAAACTCCTTTAAACACTTAAATGGCATTTATACGATTAATATATTTGATTTCCTTAAGTACTCATCTGACCAAGACAAAAACCTTCTCAAGAACTTACATCTCCAATAAATTAAGTTTATAAATACAGCAAATCTTAAGTCGTTCTAAATGTTCTAAAACTACAGAGACTTAGCAATGATTGCACCACTGTACTCCAGCCTAGGCAACAGAGCAAGACCCTGTCTCCAAAACAAATTTTGTAAAGGGGGAAAAAAAAAAAAAGAAACTTACCAAGATTTCAACTTAAAATTCTAGAATAATTACACACTTTTTAGTTGGCATTACAAAGCAAACCTGTTACTCTCACAAATGTTCTTCCATATGTCAAGAACTTAAAATACAAACTGCAGAGATCCTTACAGCAAATAGTAATGATATGGGTTTGATGTTTTTAAACACGCCTGTTCTTCATCCTAAGTCATCCAACATTAAAAGATGCACACCTGGCTGGGCACAGTGGCTGATGCCTGTAATCCCAGCACTTTGGGAGGCCAAGGCAGGCAGATCATGAGGTCAGGAGTTCGAGACCAGGCTGGCTGATATGGGGAAACCCCATCTCTACTAAAAATACAAAAATTAGTTGGGTGTGGTGGGGTGCGCCTGTAGTTCCAGATACTCAGGAGGCTAAGGCAGAAGAATCACTTGAACCCAGGAGGCAGAGGTTGCAGTGAGCCGAGATCATGCCACTGCACTCCAGCCTGGGCGACAGAGTGAGACTCCATCTCAAAAAAAAAAAAAAAATGCACACCTACCAAGGAAACAACTGATGCCACTCTAAGTATTTTGGAGGTTATCTTCTCAGATGACTGAGATTGCAGAACCATCAGAAATGCTGGTTGGGGCGCTGTGAAAGGACCCAGAAAGCATTATTTGTGGCCTCATAAAGCCCTATAACACGGCCTCTATTACATAAAGAGGCAGTCAGCTAGCTCACATCTCTGATTTTGACACTATTCAGGACCTAACTGTACTTTCTCACAGAAGTCTAAAATCCATCTAGGCTGTCAGATACCTTGTCTCAGTGGTACATTTCCTTGGCTCTCAAAACACAAAAGGTCTTCTCATTTCGATGATTTCTGCTTTTTTTTTTTGAGACAGAGTTTTGCTCTGTCACCCAGGCTGGAGTGCAATGGCACAATCTCGGCTCATCACAACCTCCAGCTCCCAGGTTCAAGCAATTCTCCTGCCTCAGCCTCCCGAGTAGCCGGGATTACAGGCATGTGCCACCATGCCCAGCTAGTTCTGTATTTTTGGTAGAGACAGGGGTTGGTCAGGCTGGTCTCGAACTCCCGACCTCAGGTGATCTGCCCACCTCAGCAATTTCTACTTATTTCTAGGTGAACCACAGCTCTTAAAGTTTTTTGTTTTTTCAAGAAATGGGGTGTCACTATGCTCCCTAGGCTAGTCTCAAACTCCTGGCCTCAAGCTATCCTCCTGCCTCAGCCTCCTAAAGTGTTGGGATTACAGGTGCACCACTGTGCCCAGAAACTCTTAAGTTTTTAAGATGAAACCTGGTTGAACGCAGGATTTCTCTCACAACTTTGACTTCTGGTCATAATTCCTAAGGTTCTCCTGACAGAACGCTGGTCTCCTCACCCTTAGTTCAGGGTCTTGTCCCCTACTTCTCATTGCCCATCCTCATTTAGCTTTCCCCCTCTAGAACTTAACACCCATCTTCTTTCTTGAGACTCTCAGCATCACCCTTTCTGCGCCCCACCCCCATGCCAACTAGATTCCCAGAGGTCCCTACTCCGTCTCCAATACTGTGGAGTCCCACCCCCTTCTCCATGATTCTTCCCCATTCACACTCACGCTCCCTTTTAGGGAACTGTTCTCTCTTCAGAAAAGGGAAATCTGATATTACTTTTTTACACTAAGACATGCACAATTGAGTCCTCCTTTTCATGCTGGGTAAATGATGCTTCCTAAGAAGAAACGGAGGAAAAGAAACTAACATTTCTTGAGCACTTACTAGGCACTATGCACTGAATTTACTGTTTCACTTGAGTTGTCTCATTCTCAATAGCCACATAAAAGGACCTATTAAGAAATCCAAAGGCCGGGTGCCGTGGCTCATGCTGTATTCCAGCAGTTTGGGAAGCTGAGGCAGGTGGAGCTGAGACCTAGGAGCCTAAGAGTTGGAGACCAGCCTGGGCAATATGAGGGCCCATCTCTACAAAAAGTAAAAATAAAAAAATTGGCTGGGCATGGTGGTACAAACCTATAGTCCCACCTACTCGGGAGGCTGAGGTGAGAGGATCACTTATGCCCAGGAGGTCAAGGCTGCAGTGAGCTCTGTTTGCACCACTGCACACCAGCCTAGGCGACATAGCACTCCAGTCTGGGTGACATGGCAAGACCCACCAAAAAAAAAAAGAAAAGAAAGAAATCTATCCCAGCACTTTGGGAGGCCAAGGTGGGTGGATCGCCTGAGGTCAGGAGATCAAGATCAGCCTGACCAACATGGTGAAACCCCATCTCTACTAAAAAAAATAAAAAAATTAGTTGGGTGTGGTGGCAGGCGCCTGTAATCCCAGCTATTCGGGAGGCTGAGGCAGGAGAATTGCTTGAAACTGGGAGGCGGAGGTTGCAGTAAGCCGAGATTGTGCCATTGCACTCCAGCCTGGGCAACAAGTGTGAAACTCCGTTTCAAAACAAAAGAAGAAAGAAAGAAATTCAAGCTCAGAGATGGTAAGTAATTTGACCATCTCACTGTTAGGAAAAGGTGAAACCAAGATTGAAACCTAGTCCAGTCTACATAACTTCAAAATCATTCTCTGGCTCAGCACACTGCTTTTCCTTTTTAAATCAAAACCAAATCCTTACTAGTCAAATATTAGCAGAGTGAAGGACAGAGTTCTGGTGGGAAAAAGCTGCTTTACTGATTTCTGGCTGGAAACATGAGGCTATAACCTGGAAATTCCCATGGCTGTGCCCCTCCCACTCTCTAAAAGATTCCCGAAACCCCCACACCCAGTATGTCAACAACTAGCATTTATATAGTGCTCAGTTTACATAGTATTTCCACACACACTGGCAGGTTGTCACATTATTAACCAACTTTTTCAAATGAGGGGACTAAAGCATAGAGAGATGAACACCCCCAAAGCCACCCAGCGTGTATAAAGTATATCGATGTTCTCAGTTAGGTTCACTGGCCGGAAGCTTGTGTCCTCTCCACTCAGCCACTGTGTCCTCCACAGACATCCTCCTGCCCCATTTCCTTTATTCTTCTGGGAATCAGATGGCAACCCAGAACCTAGGTCCCTGTTCCTGTTCAAGACCCTGCCCTAGTAAAACACTTTTTGTCCCCAGTCCAGCACTTCATGTACTTTCAGTCCCTTCCACAACTTTTTTCTCTTCCACTTTGCTTCTCCTGCCCCAAGTTACCTCTTCTGTGATTTCACTTCAAGCAATGTATCTTAAGAGTCAGAGTAGGATCAGAAAAGCCTTACTGCTATAGTTTCTCTCCAGGCACTAATGAAACACCTTTTATAGACACTTAGTCATTATAATAAAACCTTTTTCTGAGTGCATGAGCCAGGTGTTTTAAAAACATCAGGCCAGGTGCAGTGGTTCATGCCTGTAACCCCAGCACTTTGGGAGGCCGAGGCAGGCAGATCACGAGGTCAGGGGTTCGAGACCCGCCTGGCCAACATGGTGAAACCCCGTCTCTACTAAAAATACAAAAATTATCCGGGCATGGTGGTACATGCCTGTAGTACCAGCTACTTGGGAGGCTGAGGCAGGAGAACTGCTTGAACCTGGGAGGCAGAGGTTGCAGTGAGCTGAGATTGCACCACTACACTCCAGCCTGGGCAACAGAGCAAGACTCCATCTCAAAAAAAAAAAAAATTATTACAAGCCCTTATAACAATGTTGCAAGCTATGTGCTATTTCCTACCCCTCACAGGGGAATAAGTTGAGACCCAGAGACATTGACTTACCTAAGGTTAGAATTAGCAAGTGGCAAATGGTGATTCAAACCCACGAGTCACCTCCAAAGCCTCTGTTCTTGTCAGTGCATCACACAAACCCTTGTGAAAACAATGACCAAGCAGACTGTAAAGTAGGTGGGGTTTTGTTCAAATATGATCAAAAATTCACAATTGAAAAACTTGGAGGCAACACTCTCAAACCCACGGTCCTACCTCTAGACTAGCATAGCAGCCTCTGCGACAATCTCCTTGTCTCCTGCATCCCCGCACACATCCCAGGGCCTCCTTCATGCCCTATGACTGTGCTGCGGGCTCACACAAATCTTCGATGCCTCTTTAGGAACTGTCCTTTTATCTACTTGAGGAGCAGCAGCTCTGATGTCTTATTTTCACCCAGTTATGTTTCAGGTATCTTTAATATCATTAAGAATTTTTTGGAAGATCGTTCCTCAGTAACGGCATAGGTGATAGGGTCCTTGTAAGAGTCAGAGGTTACAGACAGGCGGAAAAACTGGCAACATGAGCATGAGTTGATGTTATACCTCTGCTCTGCTCAGGAGCTGACAACTAGATAAGCTCTGAGACTAGAAACAGGACCTTCGTCAGAAAGCTAGATGGGAAAGAACAGTAAAGACTGAGAGACACAGAAAAGCTGGGGCTGCTGGAAGTTAACAACCAAGCCTTTGCTATGGACCACTCTGCTAAGCCTTACCTTGACAAGGTAAATGATGTCTTCCCCACACATATAAAGAAGCCAAGTTTCAGGCAGTTTGTCATTTGCTCAAAGTCATGCAGAATGGCAGATCCAGGAATGCAAAGACTCCATTCTCAACCACTACACCATATTGCACTATATATATTCAAGAGGTAATAAACACCTGACCCAGGCTTAGCTTAGATGATGGGTTAAGAAGAGCTTTCCTGATAGTTCTGACCTCAACAACTAAGTGAATACATTTTAAGTAAACCAAATAAAACAGCAAGCAAAATTAGCTAGAGCCAAAGAGAAGGTTTCCAAGGCCCAGAGCCAGTTATCTAGAAGAGGGGACTGCAAGGTGACTATGGAATGGCCTGCAGCCCAGAGGGATGGCTTGGCACAACCTAAAGAGGTATCTTGTTCACCCGTGAGGCTAGGGACCAGGAACTGAGGAAGAGGATCTGAGTATTTACAGAGAACTGCAGAGAGCCTGGCTTATAGTGAGGAGGAGGGGAGGTAGTTGGGGGTGGGGATGGACCTAAGAGAAGATGAATGGGATCATGTTGTGGAAGGGGCTGAGAATTCCAGCCAACCATAATACATCTCAGGCTGAAGACTGGGTAACTTGATTCAACATTTCTTCCAGGTAGGGTCTGGCACGGTGGCTCCAGAGACCAGAAAACAGATGAGGACAGTGGAAGGCTACAAATGAGCAAGTCCAATCTATGTCCACTCCAGGACAAATCTGAGCCAGCAACCAAGACTTTCAGATTTCTGTGACCAAAGGGTTTTCTTTTTGGGATCTATTGTCTCACCCATTCCCTGGAATAATTTACAACAAAACCCTTAGGCATTGAGAAGCAGTATTTGTTTTGGACTGGAAGAAAGAAACTAAAGGAGAAAACCCCAACCCCTGGTTAATTATTCCCACGTATCAGTTTGGACTTATCACTTTCTGCAGGAAGCCTACCATATAAACCTGGACATGGTGAGGTGCTTCTCCCCTATATACCCTAATTCTAATTGCCTGCCTGTCTCCCCCACTGAACTGAGAGCACCACATGGGGAGGAACTAATATAGTACTTGGAACAGAAGCACTCAACAAATGGTAGCTATGAATATCCCACTCATATTTTTCTAAATTTTCTGATTGCCCTACTACCCTAGAACAATCCTAACATTCTTGCTATTTTTTATTTATTTTTATTTTTTAGAGGGAGTCTCGCTGTTGTCACCCAGGCTAGAGTGCAATAACCCGATCTTGGCTCACTGTAACCTGTGCCTCCCGGGTTCAAGTGATTCTCCTGCTACAGCCTCCCGAGTAGCTGGGATTACAAGCACCCGCCACCATGCCTGGCTAATTTTTGTATTTTTAGTAGAGATGGGGTTTCACCATGTTGGCCAGGCTGGTCTCAAACTCCTGACCTCAAGTGATCCACCCATCTCAGCCTCCCAAACTGCTGGGATTACAGGCGTAAGCCACCATATCTGGCCCATACTTGTAACTTTTAAAAAATTATTTTAAAAAAATTTATTAAAAGATTGGGGTCTCACTACACTGCCTAGGCTGGTCTCAAACTCCTAGGCTCAAGCGATCCTCCTGCCTCAGCCTCCTGAAGTGCTGAGATTACAGGCATGAGCCATCACACCTGGCCAACACTTGTAATTTAAATACATGGAAAGGCATGGACTAAAACTGAATCAAGGGGGGCCTGATTTGACTGCTATTATATTTCATGGTGTGAGGAGACAACAG